>CAJDYZ010000780.1:48697-58835 GCA_903986555.1 Heterotrigona itama
AACGATTATTAAACTTACCTACTACACTCGAAACAGCTGATCAACAACATAGCAGTCATCACAGTAGCTCTCATCTTCATAGCAGCCAACAAAGAGTAAGAATTTAACATATCTTTATGTATTTTTAAGTGCATCAAATATCTATTTACATTTTTTTTTTTTGTTTTTAGTTGTATAGTCCGGCAATTCAAACATCGAGTAAACCAGCGCCACTGCCGCCTAGGCACCCACCTTCTGATACACGACGTCTTAGTTCTCATATATCCAGAAATTCCGGATACTCACCGCATAACGGTACATATATGCTCACTTTATTTTGTTATCTAATTTTATTTGAAATATCTTATATATAATACATGCAATTTTTTCGTAGGTTCATCACGCAGAGGACCAGCACCGCCACGACCGACTGCTACTCCACCTTCGTTACCACGTACTCCTGTGGACCAAGTTGATTCGGAATCTGTGCATCTACGATCGCATACTCCACTTTCTCTTGGTAGCATTGCATCATTACACGACAAGGTATTACTTTTTCTTTATTGAAAATATTAATCGAACATAAAAATGACATAGGTAGAAAATCAATATATTTTCCATTAATGTAGGAACATACCTCTGGTGGAAGTCCTAGACATTCAATAGCTTCAAACAACAGTTCAAATCCATCGACGCCTCCAAGTCCTGCTCATGATCATGGTTCATCTTCATATGATTCATAAAAATTAATTTAACACCTTTCCTAACATTAACAACGTACTGTAATCACATGTATTATCTGAACAATAGGATTACAGTATCTATGAGAACATTTTTACACAAAATGATATCCGTATTTGATTTTTAGCTGGAAAGTTCGTATTTATTTCTTTTCTCTTTTTTCTTTTTTAATTTTGTGCAATACATTTTTCTAACCATTACATTACATTAATTGTATTACAAACGTCTAACAAAAGGCATAATACTCGTATGTACAAATGAATTAAGAAGTTGCACGTTTTAATTACTTAATACAATATAAAAGTTTCCAGAATATATTAACATTAATTTTGGTACTATATTGCAACGACTTTTTGATTTTCATAAACTTATATATAATATGTTATATACTTAATAAGACAGTTTACAGTTAATGTAATGATAAATTATTGTAAATAATTTATATTTGGAAATTATTGTATCAATTTTACGATGCCATATATCATCGAAGTAGGTATCATTTTGATATTTTTCTTTTTTTTTTCTCGGAGTTTTAATGCGGATACTTTGCATAATTTTAATTTTTAATAATTGTAACTATCTTAAGTTAATGAAAATCGAAATCTCAGTCAAATTATCTAGCAATAAAAAATTAATCTAATTAACCTATCGTACCTACTTTTGAATCTAGGTATAAATAATAGTTTCAACTAAATATTTAATAATTCTTAGTGGCAAATGAATTCAGTGGAAATGAACCGTTCTGATGCCTTATGACTAAATATTTTCTATTGCGTCATAATGCAGTAAGGTGCATCATTTTATTCAGCATGTGAATAGTAGAAATAATCGTGCAATGTATCGACAGCTCCTGCTAATAAATAGTAAGGTGGCTATAAACTTTTACATGACATATGAATATTATATTTGTAACAGTAACAGATTAATGTTGAATATTGATTTGTCCTTACTGCAATAAAAACTGATTTCGCTCTTATAAATGTATTGCTTTCGATTGAGGCGACAAATATCATTATAAAAATTTTCATTTAAAAAAAATGCGTATACATATTTGACGATTAGATATGTTAACAAGTGCAATGCATGATGACTGAGAATAGAATCGAAAATGGAACGAAGATGATAAAGTATTGTTTATTTTAAATGATAAAATTCTGAAGTCTTTATTTATATCTCCAACAGTTTGAAGAGAGTGTTAAAAAGGATTGCTGCAACATCTTTATTACTTTTGTATTTAAAAAAATTGAAAAACAATGAATTTACAAAAAAAAACGAATTATTTTGAAATTTTACAAAAAATATTACTTAATGAATAATCAGTTACATTCAGTTTTATAGCTGTAAGATTAGAACAAAAAACAAGTGAAATTACAACAAAAATAAAAACAAGATAACAAGTTTTATATGTTTTAATGTATAAAATATATACATTTTTCATGTACATTTATAAAAATTTGCTAACTATACTAACAGAGAAGGGAAAAAGAGTTGGTAGAACAAGATAATTATCTCAGGATTCTATACCAGTAGTTGAAACATGAGACATTTAACGGTCAAGAATCCCGAGTGCTCCATTATTATTCAAATAATTATACAAGTTGAAGATGATGTTTTTATCTTCATACCTTTAAACATGTACACTAAACAAAAAGCCAATAATTACAGTATGGATTCAATTTTTACATACACGAAAAAGGAGTGCATGTAAAAAAATAATTCTGAATCATGCATTTAAATTTACATATATTTATAACAAGTTTTAATGAAAAAAGTTTAAAAAGTATCGAAAAGTTTATGAAATATTACAAAATGTTACAGTAAAATATTGATAGCTACATTCCGAGCAATTCTTTTTTATTTTCATAAAACAATGACAAATATACATGAGAAAAATCCAAGTTCCAACTCTTTAAAAAGATCACCATTGATAGACATTAAAGTTAGCGAATGATAACTATAACATACGTGTAATACCAAAAAAGAAACTTGAAAGGTCTTCATCACATTTGTGTAATGATAAGACATGAAAATATAATTATAAATAAAATATTTATCGACTGCAATAGATTTGACATCCTTATATTAAAAATATAGAAGGAATCGTTAATAGAAGAAAAAAATGTTAATGTTAACAGATAAAGAATGTAATAATACAGGTATTACTGTCCATACAGGAATAAAATAAAATTTAAAAATGAGTTCTAGAACTATTCTAGAAATATCATCGTATGTTTATAAATTGTAGCAATCTACATTATTGTACTTATCAACGGAATTCAATAATTTGCCTATTATTCGCCATTGTTACTTAAGGGTTCTAAAATCAAAGATGTTTGCTTTATGTTGTTTTGTATCTGAACCGAGTTTGTCTATAGGTAGTACATACAAAGAAATAATCACTTTGTATAGCACTGATTCTATATTTTTGTAAATAATTCAATTTGAACTTGATTTTAGACCCTTTGCGAATCTCTCACTTCTCTTTTCTTTTTAGTGTGCACATACATATATTGACATTCAAATTTTGAGTACGTCGTTTTATAAAATGTAAAAACTGCGCTATAATTATGCTTTCTTTTTACGCAATCAAAATGTACGACTGGCATTTTGCACAGAAATAGAATGATTATATATATGCATATATAGATGATTCAATAGTTAACTTTTTTACGAGTTATTAGAATATTTTATGTAACAATTAATAATGATTTATGTATTCCATTGGTTTAGTACCAGTGCATGTAATGACCTGATTATTAATCTTTTTTTTTTAGCAACTTAGTTTAGTGTATTCTATACTATGAATTTATTTATAACTAATATGTGCATTATTTACGATATTTATTAAAAGCAATTGCAAGCAATTATTTGCATTTTGAATAATAAATTGTATCTCATTGTATATTATTTAAAGAGCGTCATTGTAGTAAGAAAAAAACCAAATTCTTATGTTTGTAAGATTTTCTTATAAACATTTTTTTTTGTAGATTTTATAATATTTATAATTTTTATTTTACATTTTATTTCATACAAAATTTATGTTAAAAGATATATCTGTTTCTTTTAAATTCATTCTTCAATGAATTATTAAGAAATAAGTTAATTTTTTTGTAATAATGAAAGATATTAATAAACTTGATTTGTGAATATAGTATAAATAATGATTAATAAATATTATATAGATTCAATTTAGGTATTATCATAACTAACAAAACGAAATAATATAGTTGTTACGATATTTATTGTTTAAAATGAAACTATTAACAGTAAGAAAAAAGTACCTATTAAAACAATAAACTGAATATCATTATAAAAAAGATCATTTAGAAAGATATATAAGCTTTTGTACTTATATTGTATATTGTGCTTCATTATTTTAGTATACTATACTCATTTCTATATCGCATAAGTAATTCATTTTATAACTTTGTATTAATGCGGAATACAAAATATTAATGAGGAATACAAAACATAACGTGCTTTGATATATAATGACAACTAATTATTTTCAATACTTTTTTTTTGCAAATATAATATGTATATATAAAGAAGATATTTTTTAAATGTATATTATATAGAAACACATGAAATAATTTAGGTAATTTAATATACTAAATAATTTTATTAATCTAAGTTGATTTATATTTAAAATTTAGAAAAACTTTTTCTATAATATAATTTATATAAATAAAGCATAATTAATATTTTTGTTGACCTTTTATATAAAATAACAAATATATTAATTGTTATAATTGAAATTTTTCTACAAATGATTCATTGAAAAGTATTCACATATTAATATTGGCCAGTATTATAACAATGTAACATGATTAGTAATATCTATGAGTTCCTAATGTAACATACGACTTCCTAATATTAATTTATTATTAGAACAGAATTAACGAAAAGTTAAATTGGCACTAATTGTTACTTGATTTTTGAGTTACATTTTACAAATATGATATATTTATCAGAATTTTTTTGTATTTATATTATATTTGAATAACTTTATGAATTTTTTATTTTTTCAATATATAACATTATAAACTTGGTGTCAACAACGTTTTAGTAACATCAGTAATGATTTGTATATCATGAATATTTAAAAGAACTCATTAGATTCTAAATCTGACAAAGGCTTCCGAAATATAATACTATAATTATAATACTATAATTATAATACTATATTATAATACTATAATTATAATACTATATTAATTCTACTGTTCTATATCGTGCAAAATTCAAGAGCATCCAATGGTGCAGAAATTGAATACTGAACATCTTAATTACAAAATTATAAATATGTTCCTTATAAAAGTATTTGCAGAAAACATATTTTCATTAAATCATAGATGAAAAAAAATTATTCGTAATTTAATTATTTATTATATATGAATGTCAATATTAAATTCATTCTTCATTTAAATGTCCTAACAATATTAATGGCAGCTGTACAGAGGTGTCGCATGTATACGTAGCATATTTTATAGCATAATGTAAACCAGGTTATTATTCAATGTTCAGAAAAACATCACTAGATACTTCTAAAATATAATTTCAATGTACTGTGTGTTTTACAAATATTAATTTTCAAATACAATTTGAAATAAAAGATATTACGTATATAAAATCTTACTCACATTTCCTAAAAAATTAACGTGATTAACTAATGAATAAATACGTTCCAGTCTCTTTATGCCTTTGATTTATGCGTAATTATCTAGCAAGTATATATATCTGTTAAATTTCGACTGTATAATACAACAAAGAACACACGCGACAATGTATACTGCCGTCCAAAATTTAAAAGACGACATGTTGCAAGAAAGGCATTTTTTTCTGTATTATTAAATCACCACTGCAATTCTAGAGTACAATATTAAATTTGTACCTCATTTTGACGGCTTTGTTTCTTGGGTTCCATCATCTTGGCAATGTAGTTACTGTCACGATAAACTTCCTTTGCGCATAAATTCTCTAAATGGTGTAACTCCTATGGCATTTTAAATCTCTTCGTTTCAAAAAATTTGCCAAATGTTACAAGGAAGTATCAGAAGACGTACTTTCAGAAGATGTACTTTCATGGCTGACTTGATTTAAGGAGTGTTGAAGTGCGTCAGGCGTTAACCATTCCTTTGGTAAACAACGCTGAAGGAAGGGTACACACGAGCTAAAGTATGCAAGGCGGTTTACCCAACCCGGTATTTCTTGACCACATAAAATCTACAATTTAGAATAAAAATATCATATTAGCATTAGATCAATTAAAAAGTGATTATATAATATTCTTATAAACATACAAGTGTAAGTTGACTACTAAAGTGATTACAATTTTTATTCATTAAATGGTAACGATCACCCCTAAAATCTTTTCCTAATTCAGTAACAATCCTAGTTACATCTTCTTCTGTAAAGTCTGTATATCCAATGTGTACTGATTGCCTACAATGGTAAATAAATATATTCTTCCTTTGAAATAATATAAACACATTCTTACTAAAACAATATCTTTACCTATATCTAAATTGCTCTCCTAATTCTTCAGCAACTCTTGGTGTAATTTCAAAAATACCAGAAATTGGTTTAGAATGACCCCCATATGCATATTCTACAAATTAGTGAAAATAATTCAATTTTGTTCTTAATAAATTCAAAAAATATATACATGCGTATATATAATATATAATATTATACCTGTTCCATATATTTCAACTCCTGAATGAAATACACCTAATCCAATTGGGGTAGTATATTCATTTATCCAATACTGAAACAGAAAATGTATTTATTACATGCACATCAATAAAAATTTAAAAAAAAATTATACATCTTACCATGTCATAAACATTAAGGATTATTGGCTCTCTAGCCATTTTTGGTATTAATTCTTCGTTGTCCTGTGGATAACCCAGACAACTGGGAAATGATAGATTGCAGCTAAGACCTGATGAAAACATCATAGAGATACCTATACTTGAAGAGATGAACAGCAGCACTACCTATATTCCAACGCACCTAATAAGCAAATATGTTTGCTATATACTGGATCTACTCTAAGCACATAGCCAAGAATGACTACAAAATTAAAAAACTATATAACATAAGGAACACAGTCTTACATTTTATGATAATTAGGATTTTTAAACGAGTACCTGATTAATTTTACATGTTGTAGATTATCTTTATGATTCATATAGGGTTATACAAATAAAGCAAAAATATAATAAAATATATGTTATTATCAAATAAAATTATACGTTTAAAAGATATTCATTAATTATATATAATTAGCAACTTCATGCTTTTCTATATAAAATTATTACAGTATGCACAGTATACACAGCAATGAATATATTTTTCTAATAACAATATTGCAACTGATAGAATTTAAATAATGAAATAACCAATATTATGTTGCCAAATAATAGCAATGAGAGAATCAAAATATACACAAATAATATTCTGATTTATAATTTATAACTACTTTGTTAGTACTAATAAAAATGTAAGAGAAAGAATATTTAAAGATAATAAACAAATTTATCAGTGATGTTGCTTAACAATGAGAACTAAGAATACTTCACAATAGGAGAAAGAAAATGTATTATGAATCATCAGTTCAAAGATTTTGTTAAATGATATTTCTGTTAAGTATTATCTAAAAAAAAGGAGATTTCAACACAATCACATTTTTTTCATAATTTGTTTCAAAATAGTTGAAAAAAGATATTTGAATTTTTTTTTTAGAGAATTGTTGTTAAATAATGCAGAAAGAAATTGTGCAAAATTTCAAGTGCCCGCAATAAATTACTAATCTTTTTCAAACATTAACAATAGTTGTCCCTACAAATGAAATTTAATAATTGAAATTCGTAAAAATTACTTGCAAATAGCATACATTATGTCAGTAAGAAGTTTCTCTTCACTTGAAGTGTGCTAAATAATCAACAAAATCTTTCTTGAATCTTCTAATTATGTGTTTTAATTATTCATTACGTAGTTTCGATCAGAAACTTAATTAACTGCACAGAACAATCACTAAACATTAAAGATTTTTTAAAGGAATTTACACAAATTGTTTATAATTAGAAACGAATGGGATTTGTCTAGGGATATCGAATAATTTTCTCTAGATGTGAACATCAAACGTTGAATACATAATTACCAAGGAATTTTTTCCCTCGGGTTATAAAATTTTAACAAAATATTAAATTTTATTATGCTTATTATTTTTCTATGTTATTTATTGCTTACTCATTTCAGTTTTTCAATATCGATAAAATATAATTTGTAAATAATATAGTACAACAAATTAATAATTAATGAACTTCCTTTATTTTCAAATTATATATAAATAGCATAACGCTATTATTTTATTACAATTTTTATTATACTAAATATAAATAAAAGAGTGAAATTTTTTTAATGCAATTTGTTACTGTAAATTGACATTAAGTAAACGTATATTTTATCAAAAATAAGATAAACATTTTTCAAATATTTAAATTAAACATTAAACATATCAAAATATTTAAACATTTTTTATATTCGAAATATTTATTCTCAGAATTTTAAAAAATTATTAATCTTGTTATTCCTAATTAAAATACATAAATATAACAACTATTCATCTCTTTTTACGAATATTATTACAAATAAATACAAACTTAAATGTATATAGTAGTAAAAAACTGTTTTAAAAATTTTCGATTATTTGTTTAAAAGTAGTACTTGAAATTAAAATCAATCATATTTGTGAATTTCTAAAAATAATTGAAAAGTTCTCTTAATCAAAATTTTGTAATTATTAGTTGTACATTTACATGAAACATATGTGATTTAATTGCTATTATTGAGATAGACACAAGTTATTTGTAGTATTTTATTATACATTACAAGCAATTCATGAAACAAAATATTACTTTTAATATGCTCATATTTCCTTTTATTAGTTGTTAATATTTTTTATATAACTATTGCGTATCTTTTCGTATCTTTAAATGAATATACAAATTTCATATTTATTATATTTGCTAAATACACTATCATGAATAGAATATTTTCAGATTTCACATTTCAAGATATTTACAATTATTCTATTCTTTTCTACTGAGAAAATATTTTCTAGATTCAAAATATGTAATTAATGTTTAATTTAAATATTTACATATTTGTATATTTCATCATAATGTCTTTTTTGTATTTTCACAAATTAATATATTTGATCAATGAATAAATTAAAATATTAATTGTATCGTGTAAATGAAATGAATTTGTGTTTTTGTAGATATTATATTATATTAATGCTTATTCTTACCTAATTGTTGTGTACGTATTGAATTGTCAAAAATTTAACAATTTCAATGGTCACATTTAATACATTATTTAAATGAATCTATGAATACATGAATATATTATGAAATATTTGTCAATGTCAATTTTTTAAAATCAATTCTTTTAAATATTGCTGATGATATTTTATCATATACTAATCTTTTTTATAAAAATTTATATTTGTACAAGTAAAAAATCTTAGTTATAAAGCTTATTATTGTATACATAATGTTGCAAATCATAAATATTCTAAAGTATACGTAAATTAAATGAGGTATAACCATAAATTTTACCAATTACAAAATATAAACCTAACTATATCCATAAATGTATTCGTACCTACATAAATGTACAACATATATTCATAAATATATAAACATACAACTGTATGTATTGGGTTGGTGCATAATTATTGCGCATTTTTTCGCGACTTCTTTCGTCTTAAAAATTAGCGTTTTGTTTATTTTTTTTTTCACAACAATAATCCTCTCTTTTCAAATAATGAAAATCATATTCATATTCACCAAATTATGCTCTACCACTTCGAGAAAGGTTGGAATGCAACCCAGTCATTTTGCGATCTCAACGAATTTTTTGGTGAAGCAACAATCAGCAGAAGCCAAGTTGAAAGATGGTTTAAGAAGTTCAAACCTCGCAGATGAAAAAGGAAGTGGTCAACCATCAAATTTCGACGACCAGGCACTTTTGGCAGCTGTGGAAGAGGACGAAATCTTGACAACGAGAATGTTGGCCGAAGACTTCAATGTGGACCATTCGACCATCGTTCGTCGTCTCAAAAAGCTCGGAAAAGTATGGAAATTGGCTGGATGGGTCCCCCACGAATTCTGACATTCACTATCTACTTCAATTACTGCTTCCCATTTGCTTGGCAGCCGGTTGATTCCACGGGCGAAGAAGTTGCTGTTTTTAGAGGCAATCCACTCTTTGACGGCGGCCACCAAGTCATCCAAGTTGTCAAGCTTTCGCCCTCTTCCACGGCTGCCAAAGTGCCTGGTCGTCGAAATATGATGGTCGACCTTTTCCTTTTTCATCTGCGAGGTTTGTATCGCCCGATTTGAAC
>CAJDYZ010000780.1:58845-72732 GCA_903986555.1 Heterotrigona itama
TTTGAACTATTTTTCAACTTGGCTTTTGATTATTCCTTCGCCAAAAAGTTCGTTGAGATCGCGAAATTGGACTGCATTACAATCTTTCTCAAAGTGATAGAGCATAATATGGCGAATATGGATATGATTTTCGATACGCATTTTCACTATCTGAAAAGAGAGAATTATTGTTGTGAAAACAAATAAACAAAACGCTAATTTTCAAAGACCAAAAGAGTCGCGAAAAAATGCGCAATAATTATGCACCAACCCAATAGATTATTTTTAATACATGTAATATATGTTTGGATATACAACAATTATGTAAATCCAAATATTCACACTTATTATACATATTTATACATCAATATAATGTATTTATAAATGAGTGTTTCATGATAATTAGTTGTACCAAACTTACTTATATATCAATCATTTATATCATTTGTATACCAATCATTTATATCAAATATTTTTTATCATTTATATTAAATATGTAGTTTGATAAACTGCTTTGAACAAAATTTATAATTTAACAGAACAAATATAAAAATATAAAAGTTTACAATTATCGAAATCTATGTAAGTAATAATGCAAATTATGAACTTTGTGATATTACTCCATCACATGTTTTAATTATTGTTTTAAGTTTAAATTTTATTTCTAGTTCCTGGAAAGTAACTATGTATCATAATCCTCATCCAGAGAATGAGTAAAATTTGATGTTGGTTGATTATTTGTATTTGTACTTAAATTCATAGGATTAACCTCTGTGTAAAAATTAGGTTGACTAATTTGAAAGGACGCAGGTACAGATATTTGAAACTCCGGAACTTGAGGAACAGTATTTTTTACCATCTCATTAATAGTAGCTGAATTATGTATTTCTGTTCCACCATTGTCTTTTGAACTTTTAGTCTCTAAGTTTACTTCAGTAGTTAATCCAATTTGCTGCTTCTGAACTCTATAAAAATATAATAGTATATTTATTAAGATTTACAGATAGTAACTGTAATACTTATCCTTAAGTAAACATACATTACCCTGTACTAACTTGTTTAATACTTACCCTACATCTGGATGTTGTGTTATAGATGAACAAATTGATGTATTTGATGTATTTGTATTTACTGAAGCAGGTGTCAGTGGTGGTGTTGGCACTTCCTCATCAGGACTTGATACATCCGGTAAAGACTTTACTAAATCCTTTAAAAAATCAAAGCGGCTCTCTGATAAAATACATTGCTTCCTATAAATAAACTTGATATAAGAATTAGTAACAAAGAAATCAAAATCAAATATTACAAATGCAAGTTAATTATTATTTAAAAATCTTATATGGATCTTACATATGAGATGGACTCAAAGTCTTAGCATTTTTGGCAATTGTAATTTCCATGGTTTTTGTAAGTAATGAATGTACAAACAGTTCTAATGTTCTAGGTATACAAATAATTAAGGAATTTATTTTTAACATGAAATATATATCGTCAACAGTTTGAAGATCTATAATGTAAACAACAAAGATACAAGCTTATGTTGATACTTAAAACAAAGTTATTGTTTTTATTGCGTGGATATAAGTTATAAAGGATATAAATTATAATTGGCACTGCTTGTGCGACCTTTCCAACTTCTTCGTCGGTCTGCATAATTTTTTTTATTCTGCCCTAAGTGCATTTGTAAAGATAGGTTAGGTATGTAATTAAAAAATTGTTATGTATTGAGTTTCTTTTTATTACATATTTCTTTATAATTTAAATGTAATTAAATTATAATATTGTTTTTATCGAAATAATAAACATGTAATTTACGTAAAGTGTACTTTCGTGAAAAATCTTCCAAAACTGTACACAGTACTTTAATACTCACTGCTGGAAAACGTGCATTATATTTTTTCTTTTTACTCGGCATTGTCACGAAGCGTAAGGCCTCACTCTACGTATAAATAAAACGAAGAATAAAATTTTGTAATAATAAACGTGTTTATATCGTATTTAGCGATAGAGGTGTTCTGAAACTTGACAGGTATCTGTAACTTGTATTTTTCAATAATGGAAAAAGTATTTTATGTTCGTAAATGTGACGCTTTGTACAAACTAAATACTACGTGTTCTAAAAATACTTCGAAACATAATCTCAGATTATAATTTATGAATAACAATATTCATTGTAGTAGCGTATATTTATTTATTTTTTTTATATTTATTCTTTTCTGAGTAAAAGTAATTATGAATTAAACTGCTAATGGGATATCACTGGTTAAAGATTTTACTCTTATGAAATAATATAAGTTTAGGAACGACAATCGAGTTACAAATTTAAGTTCAAGATTGTTTCGAATTACGGTTTGTTATTTTAATTGAATTACGAATTGTAAAATGTGCAATGCAAAAATTTATACTTTTTGTTATTATTTTTAAGGAAAAATGTTCGTACAAATGTATATGATTCAAACTGTGATGAATATTAGATGAGTAACGTTATGAATATACTAATGTTTTTAACCTATAACTGACAACAACTCCGATCAAATTTTATTTTATAATGGCAAATTCGAGCAATGATAGAATCGTAGTTTTAATAGATATGGACTGTTTCTTTTGCCAAGTTGAAACGAAACTTCAACCAGAATATGCTGGAAAACCACTTGCAGTTGTGCAATATAATCAATGGAAGTTAGGAGGGTAAATGTTTAATAAACATAATTAATGTAAATTATATTTTAACAACTAGATAAGTGTAGATTCTAGATATCGATAATATTTTTTAAATAGAATTATTGCTGTTAATTACGAAGCAAGGGAATATGGTGTTACAAGACATATGAGAGGTGAGGAGGCAAAAGAAAAATGTCCAGATCTGATTTTAGCTAGTGTACCATGTCTTCGTGGAAAAGCTGATACATCAAGGTACATCAAAGAATTATGCATTTAATATATCACACATGTACAATAAAGAATTATGCAATTTAATTTTGAGAAATTATGAATATTTATAATATTTAGATATAGAACTGCTGGTCGAGAAGTTATTAATGTCATAAAGACACACTGTGATATAATAGAGCGTGCTAGTGTGGATGAAGCATATTTAGATATTACTAATCTAGTTTCCAAGAGAATATCTACAAATCTTATTTCTTCGAACCATTTAATAAAACAGCTTTCAAACACTTTTGTAGTTGGATATTCAAAAGATGGAAAGAATGATGAAGGTAAAAAAATAATTACTGTAAACTTTTACGGCTGCAAATAAATTTGTGTATGATATTTTATGATATGGAGTTTTATATGTTATGAAATCAGAAGAAAGAAGTAATGGCACAAGAACTTGGATAATGAATATTTTTGAGGATCTTGAAGATATAGAACCACAAAAACTTGCAATAGCAGGAATTATAGTTGAAGAAATAAGAACTAATATATTTGATAAAACAGGATTTAGATGTTCTGCTGGTATTGCACAAAATAAGGTAAAAAAGTGACGACTTATTTTATAAGTGAAATAAAAAGTACTCTAACTATATTGTATGTGTTTAGATATTAGCTAAATTGGCATGCGGATTACATAAACCAAATCAACAAACAATATTACCTGCAACCGCAGTATCAAGTTTGTATTCAACATTGCCAATTAAAAAAGTTAGAAACCTTGGTGGGAAATTTGGAGATGTTATTGTTGAATCTTTGAATTGTAATGTTATGGGTGACTTATTGCAATATTCATTGCAATATTTACAAAAACGTTTTGATGAGAAGACAGGGTACATTTATGAGCTTATAATTTCATTGAAAATAATAATGCATAAAAAAATACATTATTTTATGTTAATATATTTATTTAGATTATGGTTATACAATATTGCTCGAGGAGTAGACAATGAACCTGTTAATATACGACTGGTATCTAAGTCAATTGGAGCATGTAAAAAATTTCCGGGAAAACAAGCCATTGTCTCATTAGATGTGGTAAAGTACTTAATAAAATTTGTACAAATAAAAGTTATGAATTTATATTTATACATAGTATATGGTTTACAGTTAAAACATTGGGCCAGTGAATTGTCAGCAGAAGTTTGTGAACGTCTTGAACAAGATCTTGAGGAAAACGAGCGTCGTGCAACATTAGTAACTATATATTATCGGTATTATCAAAATAGAACTACAATATCTCAATCACGTTCATATACTTTAAATTCATATAAGCCAGAAAATATGGCAACTCGTTGCGTACAAATTGTATCTAAATCGACGCAATGTCCAATTGCATTTTTAGGTATATCAGCTGGTAAATTTATACCAGCTAAAGGTAGTGATAATTTTCGGAATTTCTTTAAATCAAACGAATTAGAATCTTGTAAAAAAATAGACGTACAAACAGAAAATGAAAAAATAGAAAGTATATGTTTAGTAGAAGATAGTACCAAAAAAATAAAAAATAACTTAGATGTAGATAAAAATATCTGTATCGATTCCAATAGCGATAAAATCAACAATATGCAAAATAATAAATTAAAACATATTGGAAAAAGTTCTAGAATTAATGCGCAATTAACTGAATGTAATTATGATACAAGAACTGATTCGTCTCCTACTTCCAGACGATTAGATAATTTAATTAATTCACTGAATGAACGAAATGAAATAAAAACTCTTTGTAAAAAGAAGATAAACTGTTCTAATTTAGGTGATCCTTTAGATCAAAATGATTTCAAGGGATCGTTTTTTATGAATGTTTTAAACTTGGAGGAAAGTAATTCAAAAAATACATGTATAAATAATATTGAATTAAATGGTAATATAAATATGGATATTAAATGTGAAAATGTAAATAAAAATAATATAAAAAATGAGGAAAGTAATTCTGATGAAAATTTAGATTTAAATATGAAAGATAAAATATATGTGAACAATGAAATTGAAAATGAGGCAATTTCTTCAAATATAAAATTAAATGAAAATAATGAACAAGACGTAATACAACTACAAGAAATATTTCCTGATTTGAATAATATTGATCTCAATGTAGTTGCATTATTACCTTCATATTTGCAAGAAGAAGCAAAATTACATATGAAATTAAAAGATAAAAGGGGTAATACAAAAGAAATTGTAATGAAAACGTCAAAGAGAAAAAGTAAATCTACAATTAATATCTCAAAAGGAAAAAGAAGCAATGATATTTCTAACTTCTTAATTAAAAAAAATTCATCTAATTTAATTGAAGTTCCTTCTAAACAATGTGTAAAATGTTATCAAATGATACCTATATCAAAATATCAGGAACATTGCGATTTTCATCTAGCTGAAAGTTTACAATGGGACATAAGTAGTTCAGTATTACATACTACAAATGTAAAGAGAAAGGAAAATACAGATGATATAGATACAAATTCTATTAAACGTCGATCAAGTACAAATATTTGAAATTCTCATAAGAATCATAAATCTATAACATCATTTTTTTCGTAATACAGATTAAAAAATTGTAAAGAATATTTTATCTATCATTTATAAGAATATTATCCATTGTAAGCGACATGTAGACATATATATATTTACAATATAGTCTTAGAATCGAATAATTTCCTTCTTACTATGAAATGCATAAAATGCAAATATTGTTTTATAATAAATTATATTTAATTACATCGTTTTATTTAAATAAGATAAATTAGAATATAATGTTAAAACTTCTACAATATTAAAACTTCTATATCTTATAATATAGTTGTATAACATTGATAAATTATGTTTATGTATAATTAATACTTAAAAGTCGATTTGTACTTAAACAATCGAGTTTTGCAAATTCAGTTTTTATGATATCTTTATATTGCTTCATTGAATCTTGAAATGTAGAAATTGTTGTTCTTATTGCATCATTAGAAGTTTTTAGCAATTGAAATGCTATAGAAAAATAATGAAATTTTAAAATAATGGCTGAAGAAATTGTAAAATTATACCTTGTTGTTTGTTGATTTCTTCTTTTTCAATAGCTTTCATTAATTCATGTATAAGTTTTAATAATTTTAATTGTTTTCGCGATAAAATTTTTTTAGATGATATTTTTCCAAATTTTGTTTCATGTTTTTTTATATATATATCTAGTTTTAAAACTGCTGCCTTTTCTGATCGATTATGCAATGAAATTTTTTTATAACATATACTTTCAGACATTATTATCGTCTTAAATTGTACATTATTTTACATAGAAATATGAAGCTCAATAAATAATTCTTTTGTTTTTAAAAATATAATTAAGAATATATATTCTGAATGGATGAAATAAAAATATTTATTGGAAATTTAAATATATGACAGATTTATTTATGTAAAAACTAATAAAAACGTACATGTGTACTTTGAATAATGAATATATTTGTTTATAGGAAATGTATAATTTAAAGAAAGTATTTAGAAAGCATTATATCCCTTTTTCCATACAGTGTCTTTTAGATACGCACCAATCATAGGATTATTAAGCATTATTTCTACTACGTCTTTAAATCCTAATTGACTGGCTAATACATACTTACATTCCACATCTAATAATTCAGAAATTAATATTTTCATGTTATCTGTCATAGTATGTGTAATGCTTTTTTCCAATCTGTACCTACAATAAAATTATAATATATTAAAATAGGAAAAAATTTTCAAAAGAGATTAATTATTTTAACATAATAATTAACTTGCCTGCGTGCACAGTCTTGCACAAGAGCAGAAGTGAGCTTATTTGCTGCTATAAAATCTTTTAAGTATTTTGTTTCTCCATTTAATATACAATGATTATAAATCAAATTCACCCAATCTACATGATGATTATAAGCATGTATGACAATGAAAGCTTGAGAGAAGCTTAAGCTGTGACATAATACTTTATCAATATCTTCAGATTTTAAATTAAGTATACAAATTACTTGTTGATTATAAGACACTGTATTAAAAAGTGAAAGTTGAAGAGCAACTAATTGTACTTGATCAGAACATTGATTAGCAAGATTTAATTTATTAGCCTATAATTATAACATATATTATAAATTTTTATTTAAAAAAAAAATTAGATATAATTTATTAGATTAGTACTTTACCTGTAAATAATACTCTGTTGCATGAGTATAATTAGTAACAACCAAATGTAATTGTTTGAGGATATTTTCGGTTTTAATGAATTTTATTTCATGTTGAATGGTACTTTGCAATTTATTATGATCTTTCGTAGCATCTGATATTATTGCTTTAATTATATCTTTCGCTTCATTTTCCCACATAAATGCTAATTCATGATACAATCGAAAATGTAAGGCTACCAAAGTAAAAAGTTCTTTATTTTCAGGGCAATGTCGTTTGAGGAATTCCAAAATTGCTGTTTCTAAACCAGTTACCTGTGTATTATATAATATTTATATGTTTATGTATAATTGGAAATTTATATTTGGTAAAATAAGAAGCATAGAGACACCTTATTTAATCCTTTTCCAAGTAAAAATTCAAATTGATCATTTTCTTTTAAAATTTGAAATACGTAATTCATTTCTGTAAAACGACCAACACCTGTTACAAGACGGACCTAAAATTATTTGATGATTAATTATTTTTCAAACATAATGATCTTTATTTTATTATATTATATTCTTATTAAATAACGTACCAATAACGTCCAATACTTAAGATTTTGTAAAACGTTTGCGAAAATTTGACATTTACATAATACTGATGCTATACCTTCCATATTACAAGAAGTTGTAAAGCAATCATGAGATCGTATTAATAGTTCTGCAATCGTTTTCAGGGTCAATGCTAAACAATAAGAAAGACTTCAATAATAAATTTAAATATCAAGAATATAATGATAATTATATTTCATTACAATACCGTTTGTTTTTTCACCCTGAGAATGTCCAAGTAATTTATTTGCTGTTTTTAAAAGTTTCCAACCAACAAGTGAAACATCGTTGCATAGTTCCATAATAACACGAAAATTTGTATTTAAGGCATATCCCCATAAATAAACATTATTTTCATATCCACCTAGAAAAAATATTAATTTTTGACGATCATGTACAATATTATTTACAATATTATTACATACCTTCTACCGCACGGGTAATATTTAGAGTAATATTTTCAGCCAAAAATGTCGCTACACTATCACTACTTATTTTGTATGCAATGATTATATCATTAATAATTTCGGATTTATTCTCAATATCACTTTCTGTAATTTCTTGTAAAAACTGAATTGGATTATTTAACATTAGCAAGAATTGATAACTTTTTTCTAATTGCATGGCTAATTTATAACATAAAACAATTCTAAGACATATGTCTATTCCATGTTCCAGAATGTCAAGTAATTTTTGTAAAATTGATATACACTCCATTTGTATTTTATGAACGTTTTCATCTTTTGTTTTACTTATTTTAGTTGCACTGATTGAAGCAATTACTGTAAACAAAGTTTTGTTATAAATATGTGCTAGTTAATAATTTATTGCAATGAAGATATAATAGAAATACATGAAGATGAAGAAAATCTTTGTAAACCACGATTCTTTAAGGCATTGTATTTCTGCTGCTTATTTTTATTTACTTCTTGCAAAAGACTTTGTTGTTCAGTAGTTAAATTATTAGGTGAAATTTCCCCTTCTGCTAAACTCAAACATAACATCAGAACTTGTAAATCCTACAATTGAAATTAATACTGTTAATATATTTATTAATATATTTATTAAGGATTTAATGAAACTTACTTTAATATATTTACTAAAGATTTAATGAAACTTACCTTATGTTTATAGTTAAAAATTGTACTTATTCTCAATGCAGTATCCACGTTACCTAAATCGATTAGTTTATTAATTAAAGTTTCAGCTGCATTTTTTTCTTGTATGTTACTTAATGTATAACTAAATTTTAAATTATTTAATCCCGATAATAATTCTGTTTTTAATTTGTTGAAGATATAAGATCCATCATCTAATTGCACATTTTCAGGACCAGCTAATATACATGATTTCCACATTGCTGTTTCAAGTGCATCAATATTTTGTTGTTCTGTTTCAATATTTTTTAAGGTTTCAAACGCTGTTTTTAATATTTCATATCTGTTGAAATATATATTTTTTAATTGATTAAATTTATATAATATTGGGGTTAAAAAACAATACATTAGTATATACCTTTCTTTATGAGAATTAACTTTTTCAGCATGCTCAACAAAAAATTCTGCTGCTTTCTCATGTGAAATATTGTTTTTTTTAAAATTTAGTGCACATTCATTCCAAAAATTATCTTCAATTTTATCATTTTTGTGTACGTAATATTTAAATTTACTTCGATACTAAAAATATTAATAATTAAATAGCATAGAACAAAAACTTGTAATAAAAATATAAGTTGTACCTGGGCTAAGATTATATCAGAAGAATCTAATCCAGCTAAATTTGACAATTCTAATGCATTAGCATAATTTTCATTTCTTACTAAATCACCAATACATCTATGAATTTCTGTATCAAAATTGTACACATTATCTGATACTGTGAATATCGCAAAGTTTAATGTGATATTTGTTTTTTGAAGAATTTTTGTAACTTGTAGTAAAAATTGAAAGTTTGGAATGAAAACTGCAATGAATAAAGAAATTATTTTATCTAGTATTCATAAAATTAATGAGATAATCCATACGAGATTACAGTACCTGGAAAATTCGTATAAAAATTACATTTTATCAAAATTTCAAGAAATTTTATTTGCAGATGTGTACTTTTTAAAGCATGAGCAAGAGTTGTAATGATGCATTTAATTACAACGATTGCAATCCAATATAAATTATTCAAGTACGTGGTATCTGAAGAATTCCAATCCATAGCTTCCTAAGAAAACAGAATTTTCATATTATTTTATTTTACATCGCGTAAATGCTAAATATTTATACATACATTACATTTGAGATCTATGCATTGTGCCTTGAAATCCAATAACTTTTGCTGGCAACCTTTGAAATCACCATAAATTACACATTGTACAAGAAATTCAAAAAATAAATTGCAGATATTTTCCTACAATTAAATTATGTTATGAAAACAAGATATAATATTTATCTAGAAATAGCATATACTTACTGGCATAAAAATTCTGTAAGCTTTATTAAGGATACTAAGATATCCACATGTTACCATTTGATTTAATAAATTAGAAACTTGATTGGCTGTCCATACTTGTTGTTCTAAACATTCTTTATAATTAGAAAGGATTTCTTTATCTGTAGTAGATATTATCATCCATGAATAACAATATGCTGGTATTGAAGATGGCTAAAAAAAGATGTTCAATAATAAAAACGTTATACGATTTGGAAAATTTTATTAATATAAAATTATTAATATAAAATACCTCATAACAGGATGCTAAAACTGTAAGAAAAGGTCTTGAAGTTAATCTGGATGAATTGATTAAAGCACCAGGTGGATCTGGGCTTTGGTGACATTTTAAAATAATCAACCATAAATCATCATCCGGAGAACAAATGTTATCATTAACAATATAATCACCTACACTATGAGAATCAGAAGTGCTTGCTAAATCTGCTGATACTAGAGAATCATAAGTAGGTGATCCCTATTCAAAAACAATATAATATAGTATTTGGTAAAATTTGTTTTGAACATATGATATTTATTACTTACACTTTGTTTAACTCCAATTTTGTAATATAGTGATTGTCTAACATCTCGTGATTTTATCTTTTGTTCATTATGTGCAGCTAATTGAGATTTTGTAAGTTGAATATTACACAAACAAGTTAATAAATGTTCTCTGAGAACAGTATCTTCAAAATATTTTGTATTTTCCAATACCTAAAAGTAATAAAAAGTATATTCCTCTTCTAATCTTAGAAATTTTCTAAAAATAATTTTAATTATTATTTAAAACATAAGATTACCTGATTCAATGGATAATTGAAGATATGACAAACTAATACGAATTCAAACCAATGATTCTGAGTTGCTAAAAATTTTAATAAACTAACTGGCAAAGCAAAATTGTGTGCTTTTGTAAATCGTACAATAATATCCCATATTTTTAATACTTTTATGAACTGTTGACTATCATTAATTAAACTTTCAGTACAATTTGTTTGAAAACTACTTTCAAGATAAGATATTACAGTTTTTAAATCATTTTCATTTCTGTACATTATATTTTCTAATAAGTTCCCTGTTGAATTCAAAAATATAATAAATTAGAAATTTATAATTATTAATGTTAATAAATATTCAACGAACAGAATTACCAATAGAAACATTAATCTCCTTATGTATGTAATTAGCCACAGTTATATGCAGTCTTAAATTTTCCGAATCAATACCTAGCATTTCCATGAAAGCAATACAAGTACGTAAAATTTCGGATTTGTTTAAATTTCGTAAGGCAAGAATATGCGCATACAGAGCTGCTTTATGTTTCCTATAAATGTAATATAAATATAATATTCTTAAATATATAATTCATATATTTGCTACAAAATAATTCTTTTTTACCTTCTAGAAGAAACATTTCCAATTAGTTTTCCTTGAGAATGTTTTAAACTAAATATAGCCATATTAGGGCGAGCTTGGTTCAAATAGTATTCATATGTTAATATTTCTGTATATCCATACATTTTAACAAGAGTTTCATTAGAGAAGTGGGGCATTGGTTCATCATTAAAACGCCATTTATATAATTGTTTTACGTTTAAATTTTCATAACCATCTAATAATTCATATACTGTAACTTCTTTCTTTGGTTTTTTTTCTATGATGGATTCGAGAATTGGAACCTGTTTTAATGTATTTCGAAGAACTTCGTTTGAAATACTATAACCACATAACTGAAGATCATTTTTATTTGTAAATATATTTTGTAGAATACTTTCTTTCAGTACTGTATTTTTATTCTTATTATATATTGTACTTTCTCTAGATAGATGTAAAAGTATCAATATTAAAACTATTAAATAATTTTGTTTTAAATATTCAGCAACATCGTCAGAAAAATAATGAATTGTCTTAAAAATTCCATCTATTAATATATCTTGAAACTCTTCTTGGCTTTCACACATTTTTGTCAAAGCATCATATAATTCAGCAATCTTGGTTTTATCTTCTTCAGTACTTGTTTCACTCAAGCAATGTGCAAGACACAATTCTTTGTCAATTTTCTTCATAAAATCAGTTTTATTAATATTGCAAGATTTATATGATAATATTGTGTTAAATTCTGATATTGTCATTGCACTGCCAAATATACGTGCCAATAATAATTTAACATCATGTTGTTCTTTTTCTATAAATATGCCATACCTATAAATATTAATATAAATAAATGAATATTTATATATATTTTTGCAATAATTGAATTTTATATAGACTTACCTACATAGATGATTTTTAACTAGATCTTTTATAAGAGTACTGGCACTTGAAGAATCAATAGCTTCAATCATATTTGGCATTATATCCAAAGTATTGAGTAAAGATTTATATTTTGCATTAATTTCGTTTACTTCTTCTAAAGTACTGCTACCATAATAAGTGTCAATCCAAAATTTTAATAGCTCAATTTTGTTATTTGATAGCAAATAATCCCATAATATAGTATTAGTTATATTTGTTGAAAGAGACTGTTGAGATATAGAAAAAAATAATTCAATGCACAATGCTTGTTTTATATCTTCTGGTAACTTTATAATATCCTCTATACATAAAGAAGAACTTAAGCCATCCTCAATCCTGAACAAATTACAGCTCTTATTTTTTGATTGATTTAAACTAGTATTTACAAAGAAACTTACATATATTTCTGTTCATATTCTACAATACTTTTTACTATATTCCATGAATTGATGTATTCATTCTCAAAATGCGCAACACTTATTAAATATTCTGATAAATAATTTCTTAATGTAAAATCTTTACAGTTTATACAAACTTCAAATATATGTTCCACTGGATTTTTGTTCTATAAAAAAATACATTAATATAAAGAATATTATATTACTTACAAATAATTTAAATATTATATTTTTATTACCATATTATTTAAAATATGAGAAGCTCTATAAATTTGATGTTTCTTTAACAGTTCTGTAATCCAAATTTCTACTTCTTTATTAAAATAATATTGAGCATCTTCAATGGAACATCTTCTTCTGTAGGCTAGACATTTATAAGCAAGATTAATGTGAGTACCCTTTGCAGATGCTTCTCTAACAAGTTCTCTGTCTCCTAATGTACGCCAGCCAGACCAAATGGCTGCAGGTTCTCCAGTTAAACATTCAACTGGAATACCACCAACTGTTGTTTTTTCGGTCATTTTGTTTGTAAATCTTTTTACAACATATTATAACATATTGCTGGAACAATATAATTCCAATACAATTTAACTTATGTTTTTTTGTTATTTTATTGAATACAAAATTATTCAGCAAAATTTTATACTTATTACCTATATACAAAATTCATATATGATATGCAAATGTACATTTCTATTGCATACTAATGAATAATGTAATAAATGTCTTATCTGTATGAAATGTCAAATCTGATAACACAGCACACTTATTTTGTATATAATTTGGGATTGACAATTCTATGAACATTGACTAAGGGTAGAATAGATACGACATTGTATGAGATTTTGTTTCTCAAGTTCTGAAATAGGACTCCGTTATTATTTTCGTGTCACATTCTGACATAGCGATTTAGGCAGATTTTGCACCATAGCACGAGATATATGAATGGATCAAGTATCTTGCGGGATTTCGTAGCCCGTGACCTGAAATACCAACATGAAATATCAACAATGAAATATCACTGGCTTTTTAGCGCACTCTACGTTTAAACAACGACGAGT
>CAJDYZ010000782.1:0-14394 GCA_903986555.1 Heterotrigona itama
AAAAAAAACATACATAGTTATATGAAACATCAATGACTTTGAAAAGTTGTTGAAAAAAAATATTCCTATCAGTTATTGGAATTTTCGATACCATTCATATCAAGTAAAAAATAATTTTTGCATCATCACAATTCGAAATGATACTTAGGTGGCTTCACTTAAATGGACCACCATATATATGTAAGTAAAACATATTTTTATAAGCATCAAAAAAAAAAAAAAGAAAAAAAAAAGAACAGAACGATATCTATTAAGTTAAATAAAACAAAATACTGATGCAAAATAAAGAAATGACCATTATTATCAATACAAAAATATTCATTTATTATTACTCAGCGAACTTATATATTTATTATACGTGAAATTTTATTCTATTTATTACTTCTGATATGATGTAAACTTACAGTAGTTATTAGAAATATAAAAAGTCTCTTTACGTTTGAATCTCAACAGTTATTCCATCGTACATATATCTTAAACCAACAATAGTTGTAACATTATATATACAAGGATAACAATGGATCTGCGATCAACTTCTTTTTCATTTCATTCATGTCGATTTGAAGTTCTATGAATTCTTCTAATTGATTTCAGAAGGCATTTTATATACATGTAGTATTTATTCTTAAGTCCATACAGAATAGAAATTAATATAACTTCTTGAATGAGGAATATATTCCTGCCTATGTTTAAATAGCTACATTTAAAAAGAGTAATACATGTAATGATAAAATATATCATTAGACCCATAATATATGTCTTTAATACAGAATATGTCATGCCTATAATATATTTACAACTATCTGATGATTCAATCATATATAATCATCACTATTATTGTCTAATATTCTTTTTACTAGAAAATTTTACCTTTATACAATTAATTATCCAGATCTATGAATTCTATGAACGTGGTGTATAATGAATATTGTGCCTATTCCATTGCTCCTGTGTTAGAAATGATAAACTGCTACAAAAATAAATGCCTTGGATAGGTTGTCATTATCAATGTAACGGAGAATCCAACCTATCTAATTTATTGATCGCAAACAATATACGACTTCATACTCGGTTCCATTTTTATAGCTTTAGACGATTAAATTTGACGAGGTAAATTGTCACATATAAAGAAATCAACAAGTGCATACTTCAACGATTGTTACGACGAGACAAAACGGGAAAACAATGCACAACGTTCAGTAAATCCCAGTGAAGATGAACGATTCTATATTTAAATATTTATCTCATAAGTATAACTACATATGATATATATGTATCTCTTTAGCTTTCAGGATAGCGTTCAGGATAGTTTTAGAAATATCATGACAAACTCAACGTTATATTTAAGATAACGGAAAAATGTTAACGCTATTGTTAAGATTAATATCTTTAAATTTCCAAGAGTCAGAAAAAATTTTTTAAATAGAATTCAATATGTGTTAATGCAAATTTTTTTGTTTTTATAGTATGTGATTAATCTTCAGTGTGTTTTTCAATGTTTTATTTCAATAAGAATTGTAATTATGCATCTATCCAAATAACTATGTATGCTCTTTCCATTTTTACGGTTTCGAAAATTTAAAAAAAAATTATTTTTCTAAATAATGGTAAACTTTGTAATAGTACTTTGTAATATCAATAAACATCATACTCCTTCAGTATGTTCTGTAATAGAATCTTGAAAACGAACAAAGTTGCAGCCATAATTTTTTCACAAACGCGATATTTAAATGTTCTAATTTCATATTTTTATCTTAATAAATAAAAATAATAAAGAAAAGTATAAATTCTATTATACGAATCTTTATAAACATAATAAAGACAATTTAATACATTTTATTACATAACCAAATAAATTATCATTCAATATTTTTAAATATTTTTTGTTATTTATATACAAACTTGAATAAACAAATTTGAGTTTACAAACAATATATTATCACATAACATAATGCTTGAATGATTCTAACATTTAGAGTGAGAAAGTATTAAAATATTAAATCAATATGTATTATGATATATATCCAATGGATGTATATATATCCAATATCTTTAAAGGATTAAGAAATAAAATTAGATTATCAATTAAAATTGTCTTGTAATCTTTTTATTTTGCAGAAAATTTCTTTATGATTGCCATGAAAGATGTCACGACGAAAAAAGATTCTTTGAGAAAAAATTTTTCAAATTTTCAATATTATTACAATTTATTAATTATAGATCATTTTAATTAACTCTCAATTGATTACCCGTTTTTTGGTCTAAAAATTCTTGACATGAAATTATTACCATTTACTATATAAAAAAAAGTTCTAAAAATTTTTTAAATAATATTTAAAAATATTACATTTTGCCTATTATGTTGAAAATCGCAGGCACCAAAAATGACAAATTTATTTATTTTACTGATGACTGATGTAAAAACAGGATAAATGCCGTATATTTTCAGTATATTTTTAAGTATAACTTCAATATATTAAATCATCATGTGAAAATAATACATGTGTGATCATTTAAAAATCAACACAGTATTAAAATATGATGAAACATAATATTATTACACAACATATACATATGTATGTACATGTATAATTAAAAAAAAGAATACCAACCGCGATAAAATAATCTTAGTAGTAATTATTAGTTGTTATTCTCATATCTTTCCATAATAATAAATATATAGTTTTAATGTCAGTTAAAATACCTTAAATGTGATTTTTCATATATTAGAAGTATATTTTTTTTAAAATACCAACAATTACAAACACAACCATGAACTGCATTTAATGCATTTAAGCAATATATAATCGATCTCCATGAAAGCATACATTCAAGGAACTTATCCGTAGCATTCAAAAACATTTATATCGTTTTTAAGTAATTGGGGGCAGCACAACTAAGCACAACGGCAGCAAACAATACACATTTACTAGAGATAAAATTTAAAAATCAGTGAACTTTGTATAAAACTTTGTATAAAAATAATCCAAGCAAATTATATAGTAATACTAAAAACACTACATCATAGCGCGTGTGACCTGTTTTATAAATCGCATGTATAAATGACTAAAAATGTTACGCGTATAGATAAAAATAGGTGTAACTGTATGTATAAATGTAAAAATGGTAATGTAAAGAGAAAAATAAGTGTACGTGTTCTCTTACCTCTGGTTTCCTTGGAGGCAGCTACGGTACGTGTGAACATGGAAAAAAACAAAAACCGAATAATTTCAAATCTGCGTGTAAGATGCGCGCGCATATGTATGTGGGCGTACTTCTGTGTACGTGTGTGCTGTGTATGTGCGCGCGCGCGTGTCGCGTTTACAAATGCAATGTACGCGCTCTAGGAAATAATTGTGCAATTATATTTGCGTGCACGCCAATAACTTAATAGCAAAATAGAACAAAACTCTACGTGCTACTGATGAAGTATTTATTATTTTATCTTTTAGCAAAAGGAGAATATATAGACATATAATATAATTTTATAATCTAAATAAAAAAGATTAAATATTTCAAAAAAATATGGAAAGTATGGAAAAATGTTTCAGACAAAAATTATAGATTTTGGAAATTTTAGGAAAATTGTAAATGAATGTTCAAAAGGAAGTCTATATTTTTTATTACATATTTTGTATCTTAGAATAAAATATTTTCATAAGATTAATGATCTATATTTTTAATAAAAACCATTTTCAAAATATTAGTTTCTAAAACCAATGATATATCCTTTAAAGTATAATATATATATATGTACTATCAAATAAAGCACGACTCTGCTAAGTCACTAATAGCAAATACTATGTAATGAGTTGATTAGTGTATATTTTTAATTCTTATGCTTAACAACATATTTCATATATTTATATTTCACTGCTAATTATTTACACATTCAAATAGATTCAAATCCGCTTAAAAAAATTCAAGCACCTCAAAAATATTTGGAAGGGAAGGAAGAAAAGAATGAAGAGAAAAAAAATATTTTTTAGTAGTAGACTTAATCTTAATAATAAATAACTAATTTTGGATAGAATCGACAATCAACAAGTGAATTCAAGATTCTCTTTTGAGACAAAAGAAGAAACATAAATTCTTTCAAGAAAAAGAAGTACTCTTATAAAGAAATGATATTTGAAAAATTTAGTCTTTATACATTACTCGTTGATATATTTATTCATATATTTATCAACATAATTAAAAAAAAAACTTGAACAAAGCATTTATTAAATTATAACATATACTTTGGATATTTATAAATCATAGAACTTTTATGTATGGAAGTTACTGATTTCTTTATATATCTATAATTCTATTTCATATCTTTCGTTATGTTCACAAAAATATGATAAAATATTACCTAAATCCGTAATCTAATACTAATTCTGAATAATCTAATTCTGAATAATCTAATACTGAATCAATATATCATCTTTAATAAAAAATGATAAATTTCGAAAATATGCATTAACAATAAGAAATATTGGTTTTCATTTGAAAATTTAATTATGATTTTTTGGGACAAAGAAACAAAATCAAATAAATAACTAATATCTTACAACTATTGTCTGAAATATTTTTGTATACTTTCCAGATTCTTCAAAATATTTAACTGTTTCCATTTAAACAGTATATATGTAAAAAAATATATTATACACAAAATACATTAAGTTGATTAAAGGCAGCAAGAAGGCAAAATAGAATAAAAGTAGCATGTACTTTTCTACAATTTTTATAAATTAGAGTAGTTTGTAGACTACATATCTATATATATAACATATATAAACTGATTCATCTAACATTAGAATTTAACATGTTTTTCGTTAGTTCTACTAGAAAATATTTAAAGAAAAAATATTTATTATTTTAAAAGAGTAAAGGTAAGAGAAAAGGTGAAATTTTCTTTTTGACGTGATCATATTGTTTTATGCTCTACATAACATAACAAAATAAAGACAAAAACATTCGAATATGACCAGAAAACATAAGTACTTAAAACTTACTACGGTATTTATAGGAAAAAGAGTAAGAAATATATGTATATAGATCATATCAATAAAATTAAGAAATAATTCACTGATACATACATGAAATTTACTGTAGCTACAGATTTGTAAGTCACTAAGCATCTAAATGAGTACTGAAAAATTATTTACTCAATTTTCACATGATATTGTGGATGTTAAACTCAATTAATATTAACAAAAAAAGAATATTAACCCTTTCGGTACAAGCGCCGGATATATCCGGCGTCCATCTGATGACCTGTATGGCCGAGCGCCGGATATATCCGGCATCCATCAGATGACCTGTGTGTACTTATATAATTCTAGTGTTACTTGTATAATTAACAGAATTTAATATGTCTTTTAATATTAAAACTAACGACATTTGTTAGAAGAAACATTGTTTTATTAAGCAGTTCTTATTTAACGCTAAGGAAAATCTTTATACACAAGAGAAATGACCACGCGCGCTCTCGTACCGAAAGGGTTAACTATTTGACTTTGATTTTATTGAACTTTTATTAAATAATAGCATCTAAATGAGCACTGAAAAATTATTTACTCAATTTTCACATGATGTTGTGGATGATAAACTCAATTAATATTAACAAAAAAAGAATATTAACTATTTGACTCTGATTTTATTGAACTTTTATTAAATAATAGATTTCAAACGATATGTATAAAATGTTAGACATAATTACTTGATAATATTAAACACATGATAAAAACAATGTGCTACTTAATATGCATAAACAAACATTACATTGTATTAGCAACGTTTGTAAAATGTATTAGCAATGTTTGTAAATTATATTAGTTTATAAATTAGAAATACTGTATTAAATTATTGCAGTAAATTATTTTTTTATATCTTTGCTATAATAAAATATTATTTTGTTATTGTTATATTGATTCACTATACTTTTGAGAAATAATAGAAAGTATTATAAAAAAATTACACTTTAACATTATTAATAAAAACTAGAAAATTTCAAAGCTGTAGTTTCGAAAAGTGCGAATTCTTGATCGATATGAAATTTTGAGAGTAGAGAGGAAAGACAGCAAGCGAAGACGTCAAATATAAAATTTTAGTTTCAAAATATAAAATTTTTACTAGTTTCCGAGAAAGTTTGTACAGACTGTTTGTAAATTTTGTAGAATTTATAAACTTTATATACTTTTGTAGAATTTATAAACTTTATATACACTTTATATACTAACTATAATTTATAGAATTTATATACTGAAAGCTTTTTATTAATATCGAAAACTAATAAAACCCCATAATTAAAATTTTATATTTTTTATATTTTTTTTTTATATTTCCTCCTCTTCCCCCAAATTTCATGTCCATTGCAAAATTGATGCTTCTCGGAATAACCAATTTCAATACTACAAGCATTTCTCACAAAATTGGACATGTTTACTGTTATGATTGTGATTTTTGTTATTTATATTTTTTGTGCAACATCGTACATAACATAAATCAATAATTATCTACTATCTATAAACTAGATTCGTATTGATAAATCAACTGACGAACTTTTTTTCTGTATTTTATATTTTTCATGTTCAAGATCTGATCTCATCCCTAAATATATAAATGTTTCCGGAATTCAAGAAAGAAATAAAGAGCATCAGTATTTAACATGAACATATCGATCATAACGTAACATTTTTATTCGAGTAATAAATTGTGATAAAAAATAAATTATTTCGTAATGGCATATGATTACTAAAATAATTTCTTGGTTTTAAAATAAATCTTGATTTTGTATCCTTGGAATACTATGTAGACACTTGTGTGTCACAAAAAGTATAATTATAATATGTATATATTACCACAGACGAGATATATCTAATATATGTAATGTAATGTAGAGTTAATATGTAACAAATAGACATTGTGTTTTAATTACTTCATTGTTCATAAATAATGTAAGTAAAATGGAAATAAAATTTTGTTGGGTGATTTACTAATTTATATAACCATTAATGCAATTCAAAGTGATATAAACATAATATACATGTAGTATTTTCATTACATGTTCACTCTAAGAAAATTAAAAAACTACAAAACTAAAAAATATACAAATTTGAAAAATATATTTAATCCTATTAATTAAAAATCCCATAACGCGGATTTTAATTTGCCCCTGTAGATTTCATTTTGAAATATCGAATCAACTTAGGATTTTAAATTTGTTAGAATTTGTATGAAGTAAGATTTTATTTAATAAGAAAACAGAAAACATTCAAAGATTCCTTTCTGTACAAGTACATGTGTAGATATGCGTGAGTGCATATGTTTTGATATTTTTTGTTATCAATCCTTACTAGACAAATAGTATACTAATGTAGTAATGAACATTACTAATATGCACAGTCAGAAATATTGCAAAGATTTTTAGATTAAAATTAAATTGTTAATAACTTTTATCTGAATTTTCGAAAAATAATAAATTGTATAAAACATATCCAGCAATAATAGAAAATAATAAATAATAGAATCGTGCAGAAGATAAAATTGATAAGTAACTACAATTTGTTAACTAAACATGCAAAAAAAGTACGTTTTGTAGATAACAAAAGCATAAATAATGTAAAGAAATCAAACAGAAATATACAATAATTTAAATATACAATATAAATATGCAAATAATTTTCGTTAATTGATTGTTATAAATTTATTATATAGAAAAAAATTTTAATCTTCAATCTTACAGCATCTCACATCTCACTATTCTACATCATGTTTATGTAAGTTCAATAATAAAACTCAAAAATTATTAATATATTATTGGAAGCTGAATATAAATGTCATTAGGTCTAAGAAATTGTAATGCCATTAAAAAATATTTATTAGTGCTTTTAAAATAAGGAAATATGTGTAATTATATTAGAAATTAATGTAAAATTATTAAAATTTCAAAATTTTAATTCATGGATTACTGCTGTTTCATCACTGTGAAATTTCATAAACATTATTTTTTTACTATATATTACAATTTTAAAAAGTGATATAACAAAAAATCTTGAAAAGACGTTTGAATTTTTTACTAGGATAAAAATTAATGTATTAATAACTAAATTAAATGCGAATGATAATTACAGAACTATATATTTAGATATATTAGAACTATATACTAGAAATATGATAGTTCACAAATATAAAAGCTATATAGAATATCAAAATAGAAATATTATATATATAATCAAAAATAATCAAACATAAGGTAACAATTATACAATTATATTTTCGATATTGACACATGCTCATAATAAATATGCTATAAATACTGTATGTGCTTGAATTATTTTCTAATTTTGCTGATATAATTTTTCTATATACGACTTTCTTCCTGCTATATATATACATTTATACGTATTATATTATTTTAAACACATCAGTGGTTATAATTAATATAATCGCTTCTCTTCTATTATCTTTGGATACGAATTATTACCAAGAAGATCATCATAATTAAAATATCATAAAAAATAAATTTATCTTTTCTGTATTATAGTTATAATATTTTAATACGCGAAAAAATATCTTTGCCTTTTATAATATTGTTAATATTTGTCCTTTTGAAATAAATATTTTTCCTTTAGATAGTTTTCTGTATCACTGAATCTAACAAGAAATATATTAGATGTTAGATGACTAATGTTAGATGACTCAGTTTATATATTAGTTTTTATTGACATGGAGTAAGTATCGAAAGAGAAGTTATAAGACAGACATAGAGTAAATATCAAAAGAGAAGTTATAAGTTACAAGAAGAAATAATTACAAATACAAAAAAAATTTAGAAGACTTACCATAGGTTTAAATACATGACTGTTTCTTTGTGATGCAGCTTGACCACCAGAACCTCCACTACCACCTCCACTAATAAGAGGTTGATGATTAGATGGCGGTGTCGAAACTTTATGAGGTTGTCGTGGATCATCTCTAGGTGTTGGAGGCAATGGTCGAGATGGTGGTTGTGGATCTGGAACTACTATACGATTCAAAAGTAATTACGTAATATTTAAGGCAATTTATTTATGACTTTGCATAAAAATACTAATGACAATAATACACTGTGAAACCTACCGATTAATCTATGTGGTATAGCAGGACGTGCAGGTGGTCCTGGTTCTGGTATATCTCTTTGAGCTCTGCTACTTGGTTTCTCTTTAGCAGCGGGTGGTTGTGGGTTTACTTCTTGAGTTAAAGTCCTACCTTCCTGAATTTGTTGAAAGTTTCTACGCAAAGTATCACCACCAGGTGCTTGAACAATGGATGACGCTTCACCAGCTAATGCTGGTTCATCTTCCTCATTCTCACTACCACTATATCGGTAATCGTCTCTTTCTACATGACCAAATACAGATAATATAGAATGATTAACAAAGATTCAGTTCAGGAATTGCTTGTTTCTCGAGCTTTCATACCTTTCTCCTGTTTACGTTTCTTACAGCGATCAATATGATCTTTAAGCTGTATCCTAACTTGTCTTTCGGTTGGTTGGTCCCGAATAAACGGATGTTTAAGAAGCTGCTCTGTATACGGCCGTTGATGATAATCTTTTACTAAAACCGTTTCAATAAAACCGTGGAATTTCTTCGCCCATTTTTTCGATTTGAGTCTTGGTGGCGGATTACGTGGGATCAGAAATAAAGCCTTTTGTGTGAATTAAGCATAATTAAATTTCACCCTTTAAACAACTTAACAATGAATAATTAAGGAGATTCATATCTATTTCAAATACCCACCCGCATGGGATGAAGGTCACAAAGTGGAGGTTGTGATTCAGCCATTTCTAAAGCGGTAATTCCCAATGACCAAAGATCGCTTCTATTATCGTATGTAGCATCAGGATTTTCATCACAGGCTATTACTTCTGGTGCCATCCAATATGGTGTTCCAATAAATGTATTTCTTCTACCTATTGTCCGATCTAATTGTGCACTAACGCCAAAATCAACTACAACATAATAGGATAAACGATTGATTAATTCTTTAAACCGATTTTATTCCTTATATCGAATTCAAATATTATCCAAGTGTTAGTTTTTATCCAAGTGTACATTAGCCGTCGTTTTATATAACACAATTTTTCAATTACGTAGTTTTTTGAAAATATCATAGATTTAATCAAAATAATTCTCATATCGGTTTTTAAATGCAGTTTCATTTTATTATTGTTGTTATTATTACTATTATTATTACATATTGTTATGTTATAATTTCTTCATTTATAAATTTCCTTAAAATAATTTAGAAATGGAAGAATTACTCAAGTGAAAAACTTTTTTCAAATAATTTAAATTTCTAGGAAGTTCTAAAATAATTCATATGAGAAGTTCATACAAAGAAAATCATACAAACATTTTGATATTAACAATAATAATAATAATATAATAATTACAATAATGAAGTTTCATATTCTTATTATGAATTTTCTTAACAATAAGTAAATACATATACATAACGATAAGAAAGAAAATTGGAAATGGTGATATTGGCGCCAAAAATCAAATTTTTCAAAAACGATATTTCACATCAACGAAATATTACATTTTAATTAAGATAGAGAGTATTGAAAAACATACCAAGTTTAACTTCCGCATTATCAGTTAACAAAACATTTTGTCCTTTGATATCCCTGTGTATAACCTTATTGCTGTGAAGATAACTAAGACCTCGCAATATCTCCCGTGATATATAAGCAATCCATTCTTCTTTTAAACTCTGACCTTTAGTTGACTTGACAAGATCTGTAACGGAGCCAGCTCCGCAATATTCCATAACCAACCACAACTGATCATCTTTCCCTGGTGATGACTTCTTCACGAAGGCACCATAATATGTTGCTATATTTCTGTGATTCGAATACTGCAAAAATTCGTTAAAAAGCAAATCATTTCATTTAATTTTTTTTTAATTCTGCTTACTAGTTTACAAGTGAAAATCGATCATAGGAATGTACTCACCCTTTTTAATACATTTATTTCTAATTTGATTTCTTCCTCTTCGTCCTGAAAATAAATAATAACAGATTGAGTATTTGCAACGCATGTATAGTTTATAATTAACTTTTTAAGATTGATATTTAAGTATAATTATTACACACTTGAAATGGTTTTTTGGATATTGAACAGTTGACTCATTTTAAACAAATACAAATATAAATATAATATTACATAAGAATGTATTTCTAAAATTGTATTTTTAAAAATATTTATATTTAAAAAAATTGATATTCTCTAAACTATTTATTGAATTATTTCAAACCATGAAAAATGATCAAAAATGATCAAAAAATCATCAAAAATGATTTTAACATTGTGCTCGGTTATTTAATTATGTATAATAACTGTAATTTGTGATCAATATAAGAATTAAATTTTAGAATTGTTTTCCAAAAGAAATGTAGAATTTCAATTCATGATTCCTTTAGTTTTCGTGATGAATACAAATTTTATCTTGAATTTCAAGATCAAAGGTTAAATTTATGGTACGTTTCTTTTTGACCTTCACTGATTCAAAAATTATAATATTCACTTTCTTAATATATAATAATACTTCACAATATAATCAATAAAACAGATTTATATGATTAGTACAACTAATAAGACAAAAAATGAAAGTATTTCGTTTGTACGTATTTATATATGTATTATATAAATATTTATTTGATGAATTGTATGTTGAAATAAAAGTCTTTGATACATACAATTATGTATACTAGATTGTATACTAAATTTAATATTTTTAATTCAAACAGAGAAATTATATTAAACTAGAAACTAGACTAAAACTTATTATGTATCGATTTTGCGGTACATTGCAAATTAATAAAAACTAACTCATTATATTAAGCAGAATACTATTATTTAAGAAATAATTGTAAATTGATCGAATTTGAAAATAACTATGAGATAAATTTTAAAATAATAACATGCATTTTAAAAAAAATGAAAACCGAACACGAAGACAAAAAATAATTTAAATTAATTTAATAATAATAATAATAATAAAAATAATTTAAATTAATTTAATAATAATAATTTAAATAATCTTTATTACCACGTTTCTCTCAAATGTGTAATATATTTCAAAAATGTTGAAATAAAATATATATTTGAAATAACTATTAGTTATTATTTTTTATTTTATTCCTAATAAAATACGCTCAAGCTTATTTTCGGTCACTGATAATATTAATACAAAGGACACACACACACACACACGCACGCACGCACGCACGCACGCACACCTTTTAATGTTTTTAAATATACACATGTTACATATTCTTTTAAAATATTCAATTATGTGATGTAAAGAAAGTTGTATGAAACAAAAACGAAAATTTCACAATCAAGAAAGTATCGACACGCTTGTGATTTAATAGAAAATACATCGTAATTTTATTCACTACATACAAAATATGTGTTTAATATTTTGTGCGCATTTTGACATCGTAATCGATTTGGCATTTTAAGAAAATTCTAAAGAAATTTTTGATCTTTTTTCTAACAATACCATTTTCAAATCATTTCTATTAAAATTTTTCCATCCCAACTTTTAAATCTAACAAATACCACAAATATTCAATTTGTGGATTTATGTTTAATGGTGGAATGCAAAATTGTTTGAATATTAGTATTATGAAATAGTCACTCTCTTATCTTTTTAGTCATATGCATAAAATTATTGACGCATTAATGAATTATCTCGCAACATATCTATGAAACTCTAAACATGTAGTTCTATCGACAATTGCACAATTTCCTACTTCATTGTATTTCCTACAACATGCTCCAAACCAAATATCTTTCTATCAAAGCTAAAAATATTGAATTTACTCTCATCACGAAATAGTGTAGTTTATAATAAAAATATTATATATGTAAAGACATTTTAAAATGTGCCAATAATTTTTTGTTTCACTATAGAGAATGGATTAGGAAATGTAAGAATGGAAATGCATTTCCACTATGTATATGCATTTCCTATCCATTATATTATCGCGTATTCTTATTCAGTAAATACTTATATACTTATATACCCTGACAGTATTAAAAAAAGATGTGTCAGATTAATTAAATTTGTGTACGTTATATTTTTCTCAACTATAATCTAATTGATAACATATTTTGTAATAATTTTTAAAGATTAATAGTTGATTAATTGTTAATTAGTCGATTAATAGTTTAATAATTCATAATCTATGACGACATCTTACAGTAGTCTTTAAAGTTAAAATAAACTATTTTAATACTTACGAGGTTTCTTTTTTTTAGCATATTTCACATAAAAATATCATTCCTAAGTAAAATTATCAGATTTCACTACTTTATCTCTTACATTGTTTATCATTTCAATTTCTCCATTAGAACAAACAAAAAATGAAAGGATTCAAATGAAATTATTTAAATACATCCCTTTATTTTTAAAAAATATTAATAATTTTTTTATTACTTAAATTGACCACAAAAGAATTTATCTATTTAGTGCTCTACATAATTATATACAAAAACATGAAATTAAATCTTTACTATATAAATTAAATCTTTGCTATGTATATTATACAAACGGAAGAAAATTTAAACACAAGATAATTTAAAATTTTATAAAATATAAATATATATATATATATCTACATTTGAAATTTTTTAAATTAATATTTAAGGATCTTTTAAATCTAATTATAGTTTCTAATTAAGTATTGATATTACTATTTTTTCTGTAATTATTTTTTATGATTGTTTTCTGTAATAGTTTTCTCTAATGGGTTAGAACTTGTTCCTATCCCGAAAAACTGCTATTTTAGCTTCTGAAAATTTTTAGAGAATTAGAGATTCTTAATCTTCCTTTAATTTAAATTCATAAATATTAAATATAATGAATTTTAATAATTATTTTTATTAAAATTCATTATAATTATTTTAATAATTATTATAACAACATAATAAAATGTTATTTCATCATATTTAAATCTATAATATCATCTCAATGAATATATCGTTGTTAATTGTTGTATAAATTAACATATTCGTAGTACAGCTGTTCTGTTATACTTACATACTACTATATGTTCGTAAGAAAAATAGAACACAAAGTTTCGAAGTTTTTTATGCATGGCTTCCATATATATCTTTTAAAATTTTCCATCGTTTTGCATAACAGAACTATATATTTTCAATTCTTAACTATTTTACTATTTTACTATGAAATTTTTGAAATAAGTTCAACAATTCAGAATTCATATTACATCAGAATACATGAGAGCTAAATAAATATTTTGTGGATTTCATAGATTTATCTTTATTCGATATAGCTACGAAATTTTGTTGTATACAAATCCACTAAATATTACATACTACAAAAAAA
>CAJDYZ010000791.1:2834-14395 GCA_903986555.1 Heterotrigona itama
CACGGTGGTAAACTGGCGGTAAAATGGCGGTAAAACGGGAAAGGCGGGAAAAGGCCCCTCTATGTGGCGCTGTGTGGCAACGAATGCGGGTACTCAAAGCTGCTTTGCATAGGTATGTCGTGCCGCGACTAGGATTCGTAAGACGCATAAATTTCGTAGCGACGCTCTCCACGGAGAGAGATCCGCGCGATTCACGAGCGCGACGCGCCCCACGGAATTTTCATTAAGGCTGATTTCATTTCGACGCGCCTCTCCAACGCCGCTTGGTCCGCCTCCAGCTTAGTTCCAGCAGCAAGGACGATCGAAAGCTCGTTTCGCGGATTCGTATGTCCCTCGTAGCTTCCTACCTCTGTAATTTATATAACATGTACGAACATTGGAGAAAGATAGTTACAGAGGTATCTTTTGTATATTTTTTAAGTTTTATATAATATAATAATATTGGTGTCCTCTAGTCTATTGGTATATATAATATAATATATATAACATAAATATAATATTCCACCTATATATGTATACTATATATATTGATATAGTATAATATTGAACCTATATACCTGTATTGATATATTGTATAATATAAATATAATATTGGACTTATATATTTGTATTGGTATATTTTATATATATAATATAAATATAACATTGGACCTATATACCTGTATTGATATATTACATATATAATATAAATATAATATTAGACCTATATATTTGTATTGATACATTACATATATAATACAAATATAATATTGGACCTACATTGATCGCTTTACCAATGTCTCGCGAGGTTCCCCCAAAGTGTACAGGAAAGTAGAAATGATGAAGTTATACTAACGTGACGTAAGACTTGAGCAGTTACGTGGGTACGGATGGCTCGATGACACGAATATATCCGCGAAGGTTACATCGAATCCGAGGCCTTGGCTCGCGACGCGCACGGATTTTGAACTTGGCTCCGACCACGAATCCCCCCGTTCCATCGAGGCACGTGTTTCGCAAGAGGCTGCCGCGGCTCGATGGAATTTCGTCGTCGTGGTCGACGTCGCGGTCCACGTTCTCTCTCTCTCGTGAAAGGTTGCGAAACAGGAAGCTTAAATTTCGGTAGTTGCCACGCCCTCTTTTCTTTTCCTTCTCTTTTTCTTTTTTTTTTTTTTCTTTCTTTTCCTCCTCGATAATTTGTCGGTCTTAGTCCCACCGATAGACAGCTCTCTCTCTCTCTCTTTCTCTCAGACCAGTGTTTCGCTTGGTGAGCGACTGTCCCTCGGTGAAAATGGATCTCGCGTCGTCGCCGATCGTCGCGGCGCAGCACAGTCCCTTTCACCTCGCGGAATTCAGTTTTCATCGAACACGGACCGTTTGGTCTCGACTTTTTGCTTCTCCTCTCTTTCTCTTTTTCTCGTTTCTTGTCCAATTCGCGTGTGACGCTGAACTCGGCTCAGACGGGGCAGATCATTGGAGATCATCCGTATTTAAAGAGAAATCGTCCTCTTCATTAACACCTTAAGCTTCAATGTTTTCGAATTGTTCAGTTAATCCATCATCGTATTATCATCGTTAAGAAGGAATAGTTGTCTGAATTTAGTTGTCTGATCTTCACTGGCATATATCAACTTGATAACATGATGCATGTACAAGTGGCTAATGATAGATTTTTCTACATGATAGATTTTACCTGTATGATTGTCGGCTCTTTCAAACTTTCGTCTTTGTTTCTAGCACGTGTATCGAAGCTTCCTTTCACGCTCCAAACAATCGTCGTGTCACTGTTCGCACGGTATTCAGCCTGTCATTCGCTTCATTTACATAACAGTCGGTGTAACGTGCACTCGAATTCGCTCAGCCTTGCCTGCACGAGCCGCTTGCTCATTCATCACGCGCCTCCGCGTGCTTGCCGATGGATATCGAATCGATTAGAGGCCGCTGCCAGTTCTTCTAATCTATGAACAATCTTTAGATCCTCCTCCATTAGATGCATGGATAATTAACACGTTTGTCATCGTATCTTTCATATTAGGAAACCTGCCCTCGATGTCGCCGCTCGAGATAAATGAACTTGTAAGTAGAAACGACTATGAAAAAGTGCTGGTAAATGACACAGACATGTTTGTCCTTTGAAAACTTGACGATCGTGTGTTAGAATTAATTAAAGGTAAAAAGTAAGGTCAACGAGTCTCATCTTTCCCTGTGAATGTGAGAAATCTCTATAGTTTCAGTTTTCTTTAATCGTTGGAAGAAATGTAAAATCTCTGATCCGACCTCTCTCTGTTCCCTCTTTTCCCTCGCTGATAGAAATCACGTCGCGGATACTCGATGCTAGCCTGCCTAGCGGTCGAGCAAACATTCTATTTTGATACGAGGAAATCTCGTTCGATTCCAGAGATAAGATGCTCCAATTTCGGTTCGTCACAGCCGATCTATCCATCGATTCGTACAACATTCGTGTCGTTCTTACTTTTCATTAACTGCAATAATCAACAATAAGTACATTCGACAGTCGTGACGTATCCACATATATACACGCACGTACGTATTATGTATATGAAAATAAAAAAGAAAATGAACCTTTTTGTAACAAGAGAAGACACTCCTAGAAAAGGTCAGATTCCATCCGATCCAATATTTTCTGTGTCCTTCAAATGAGAAAGAAGTAAATGAAATTGATTCCCAGCCGAATTACTTCAACTCTAAATATATGTCAAAACTTGAAGAATTACGGGCTTGAAAAATGCCCGATAAAATCGTAACGAGACGTGTCGGGCGTGGAAAAAGGTTAGGCGACGTCCTAAAAATTTCGAATTCCGGATCGACGTGTCGCGTGTAGCGTATAGCGTGTAGCGTGTAGCGTGTAGCGTGTAGCGTGGCGTGGCGTCGCGTGGTGGCCAGGATCCCGCGAACCGCGCCACTTTCCAGCAATTATCGAAGCAACGGAGCCTCTCTCGGCGTGGATCCCACACCGGCTTCAATTTGTAGGCTGGCATTAATTCAATTGCCCCGGCGACAGTTACCAAGGTGGTATACGTGTGGGCGTTTTATCGCCTCGACGGTTATACGCGTCCGACGTTCTCCTCTCTTTCCACCTCTCCTCTCCTCTCCTCTTCTCTCCTCTCCTCTCCTCTCCTCGCACCCTCGTGGTTCCATGGGTATCTCGCTTTCTCGTTCGATCCAGCCGTCTCTGTTTCGCGTCGACGCGCTAGCCGTTCCGCGTTCCAAGTTGCGAGGTGCTTCTCGAACGCGGCGATTCCACGGAACACGAAAAATTCACTAGCCTCTCGTACCGTTTCGCCCGGGCATTCTGATTTGTAATACAGGCTCTGTCGTCAGAAATCGCGAGAGCTTGAGCGTCTAGCTTGTTTAACAATATTTCTCCCTTAAAGGAAGCGTTCTCGCGATAAAATCGAATGATTTTTATAAATTTTTCCTTCTCTTTTTTTTTTTAGAAAATTATTGACGATGAGAAAGATAATAATTCGCGGGTACGGAAATATGAGGGGAAAAATCTTCATTTTCGCATTAATTATTGCTATTGTCTTTGACCATGTATGACGATTGTTGGTATGCAATGGTACCACTTGTCACAGTTATCAGAGCCTAAAAAATAAAAAAATTTTTTAGAGTTTTGATTTATGCTGAGATTATACCTGCTTTCAACAAAATTAAAGTTGGACTCAGAATCGAAAATTAATTTAACTGTTTTTGTTAGATAGGTTGAGATTATAACAAAAATAAATATTATAAATAAAATTTTTCATTGTCCTACCAAATTGTCCTACGCGATAATTCTCCACAGTGTACCATTTATTACAATTATCAGAACCTAAAAGACAAAAAAATTTTCCAAAGTTAGATGATTTGTGCTGGGATGCTACCGTTTTCGAAGTTGCAAAAAATTAGTCAGATTGTACAGATTTCGATCGACAATTTAACTTGACTGTCGTGGATAAGTTGAGATCATAATAATTATAAATATTATAAATAAAAGAACTGTAACGAATAAAATAAATTTCGTTCCAAGTTGATTTGTCAATTAGTTATTGGGTTATCTCGCACACCTAACCTAAATTTGCATTCTCCGAGGGCTCATCGCATTTGCTAATCGTCAGAGATCATTATTAGTCTTCGTAGATAAACAATGATTTCAAGTTCCATTCCGGATCACTCCCGACGTGTCTCACTAATCTCCAATTTCTTGATTTCCGTGAATTTAACTACAAAAATCAATTTGACTTTAGAAGCTCGTTGTACATTTCATTTATATAAACAAAAAATCGACCTGTACATAAGAATCCGCCTTTGAACGCGAAAGTAAAACATAAACTGTCAGATATTTGTGCATCTACTTACATATTTGGATTTGGAATTGAAATATTAAAATCATGATCATGTCGAATCATCGATAGAGATAGTTCTGGAGAATTTTGCTATTGGCGTTCTGCATCAGTTTCCTATAGTATATATACTCTGAAACTTTGAGGTTATGAAAGATAGATCACTAGAAGAAAAAAAAACAGCAACTTTCGATAACTTTTCCTGGTGATAGGCGATCACAAATATGTGAAAATTGTAAGCAGAACATGGAACAAATCCGGCATCCGATCCGTGGAAGCCGGCTGGATGATAAAGGAATTTGTGTAAGAAGGTGGCGTGGAATTCGATCATGAGTGATTCCACGGTTTTTCGCGGTAGTGCGCACGCGTGGCAGCCTGAAAGCAGTTCGCCCGAGCGAACTTTGTCTCCGCTGACAAATTGCCTGGGATCGAGTTGACCAGCTGGACGCGGTCTATCATCGTGACGAACCGCGATAACTTGATGATGGATAAATGCGCCGTTCAACGAGTCCGATGTACAGTAATACCGTTGCGGTAGATCAGCGGTAAACAATGCGGCGAACAGAAGAAAAAGCGTCGATGTTTCTGCGTTCGATCGTCGATCTGCCGCTGGAACTAACAGCAAAGCTTGAGCGGAATTAAACCATTTGAATGTTTCACAAGGTAAGCGTTTCCAATTTACTTCGCGTCTCGTTGAACTCTTTTAGGTTAGTCTCTCACGAGACGCGATTTGAGAAATTTGACCGCCATGTTGAGAAGTTACGATATGCACATTTCTCGTGTTTGTTTGGTTAGGTTTCGGTGGAAACTAGGCGCCGAGAGGGGAGGGACTTAATGACCTTTAAAACCAAAGTCACGAGAAAGCGGGAAGCTAACGGATCAGAAATGCAAACTACCGAGTACGCCCAGTAAATAAAGTTTTACTAGAAATGTCTTCGCTCTCGTTTGCTCCGTGTAACTTCCGCTCTCCCGTGATCCCGGCAAACTCTTTTCCAAACATTGTCGAAACTTCGAGTATCCTGCGTCCCTTTCACCGTTTTGTAACGCAACGTTGTACAATGACAACAAATTGTCATTCGAAACGTGTTGCAGGTGTCTCTCTCGACGCGTTAAATTCCCGTAATAAAATCCTGTGACGTTAATCGTTCTCGATGTACTTAGCACGCGCAGTTTGACGGAGGGGGGGGGGGGGAGTGGCGAGAAATAGGTTCGCGCCTGTCGTGGAAGCGAGCATTTAAAACGACATCAAAGAGTGGATCTCGCGTATTTGCTTAGAAAGCCGAGGATAACAGAGAAACGTCGTTGGCCAGCTGCTATCGATGTTTGTTAAACTTCAAAGCTGCCGGGCGCTGACGTCATTGAGGATTTGTCGTAGGGACAAAGTGAAGGGTTCGAGAAAGTGTAACGCGCGTTGCTACCGTGGGCGCGATTGCACAGTTTCCCTCTTTCGTCGATATTTCAGGCGGAGCAGCTTGAAACGCATCGTGTCGTCGTCAAACAGAAAGAGAAAAAAAAAAATAGCGTTCAAAATGGGGAGAGAAAAAAAAACGGAGAGAAGAAACTTGATATCGAGTATTTAACTCTACAGAGGAACGTTGTACAGAAACGCTTGAAAACGATCGGTTAAAAAGTTATTACAAAACGCACTTTGCCGGCCGATGTTTCTTAAACGTCTCGCCGATTATCCTTGCCTACTTTACCACGCGACTCCGATGTATGTATGTGAGTGTGTGCGTGTGCGTGTGTGTGTATCTCCGCACGAAGAGAGCGCGGATAGTAGCGCAAGTAAAAAGAGAAACAAACGAGGGAGTAAAAAGAAAACAAACGATGCAACGAGAGGGGTGGGGGGAAAAAAGAAGAATAATAAACCGACAGTCGATAAAGAGAATAGAACGATAAGGATCTGTCGAGAGTCGTCCCGAACGCGCAGCGTGTAGTATGTATGTATATATATGTAGTAAGCAACAGCGGAATCGTGTATTAAATGCCGGCAAAAAGAGGCGAACGACAAGGGAAATATATCTTTCTGGCTTGTCAGGATACATTTGTCACGTTTGTCCGCTATTTTATCCCATTATTGCCTCCCTCTCGGTTTTACTCTCTCTTTCTGCCGGCCGCAGAAAGATTTAAAGGTAAACACTCGAAAAGTTTCCGTCCCCGTTTCCTCGGTCTCTTTTTTTTCTCTCTCTCTCTTCCTCTCCGTGGTTGCGAATTTCACGGCTTCGCAGACGGGGGACGAAAGTGTGACGGAAGTGTGAATCGCACTCGTGCGCAATTTGTCAGAAAACAGTCGGTGATAAATGTCGGTGAATAAAAAGAGACGCGAGTTGAGCCGTGGCAATCAATCGGCAGAGTAAAGGAAAAATAGAGGACGAATATAAAGCGACGAGTAAAGGAACGAGGATGAGAGACCCGGTCGTCACGTGGTCAGATCTCGTCCACTCGTGCGGAATATTACGACTCGGTGACGTCTGTTAGAACAGTTCCGCTTTAAAAAGAATACTTTAAAAGCCGGAGGGTTTATAACGGGCTGGGGTATATAGCACGGCGTATAGTATAGGGAAGGAAGAACTACATATAGAGGTGTAACGAGCAGAACTCAACTCACGAACTCACTCCCAGTTTTTAGTGGCAACTTGTTGCTCTATGCCCATTCATACGGCTCTAACTCCCATTACGTCACGTCACATCAACTTATAATAATGGTAATAGCAGGACCGTCTGCGAAACCCGAATTCGAAACACGATTATTCCTGTCCACGGGACTGGCTAAATGTTTTCCCTCGCCGTGTCGTGGTAAATTAACCTTCGCACTTTTTCCCTGCTTTTATACGCGAATGCCATTCAATCACTTTCACGGGATATCGTATTGTACGAATTTAGTTACCGTTTTTTTCCTTTCTCTCTCTCTTTTCCCTCTTTTTTCTTTTTTACTTTTCTCTCACCGACATTTTACTTTACTTCACTTATTCGTTCGTCTCTTTTATTAGCGATTTATTCCTTTCCGTAAATCTACTTTCGCGGTTTACGAGCGGAATATTTTTTTCTTTTTTTTAAATCTTTCACCTCGATCGTCGATTCTTGGTTATGTTCCCGAGCCAAATATCCTTCTTTCACATTTGCATTGTATTATATTGATATTGTCCAACTGAAATTTCATCGAACTTTCAACAATGTTCCTTGCGATGCTCGTGTTCAATATATACTTTCTATGTATCCAATTATATCGTGCAGATTATGCAAAAAAGTGTTGCTGTTGCTAACGTTACATTTTTCATCGATTCGTGCGGCACATGGTAATCGGTCTGCCTCGACTTCACACTTCACACTTCACACTTCGCATGCTGCGCGATCATGAATATTGCCCCGTTTCGAACGACTTGCAAGCTGGTTATCGAATATTCGCGAGCGTTCCAGATCCTCGTCCTCGACACATCTCGTCGTCGTTGGCATTATTTTACGTTTCGTAAAGTCAAGAAACTCGTCTGTCTGTTGAATCATAATGTCCTTTGTCCAGTGTCAAGTATAGACTCTTCTAACCTCTATTCATTTTTAGTACTAATCTGGACGAGAATTCAGTGGTCCATCGTCGTCGATCATCTACACAATTGCAGAAAGTAAGGTGGGAAATTAATCAAAAAGAAGATCAAGAGTGAAAAATAACAAAGCAAGTTGTAAAAATGGAGAGCGTGTCATTTCGCGTGGCTTGCAAACGCCATTACATTAAAAAGGCGGCCATGTTGGGAAGCGCGGGATTTTGAGAAGTTTTTAAACGAGATTCAGAAAGTTCGTAATGTGCGTTTGAATAATTAACAAACGTCGTAAGTTCGAGAAGAAGAAGAAGAACAAGAAGAACAAGAAATAACGAAGGCGTTCAAGGGAACGAGAAACGTAAATAAAAAAAGAAGAAAAAAAAGAAAAGGCAGAGTCAATTCAATTCATATTTCCGCGAGGAGACATCTTTTTTCACGGGCTGTACCACCTGTTACGAGCGTAACCTTGTAAACGCTACACTGCAGCTGTTTGCGTTTTACTCTTCATATCTGTTGCCATCTACATACATTCGACCGCTTCTTTAACACTGGGGCGTACACGTGTACAGGGTGATCCCGGAAAGTAGGCCGTGATGCAGCTTCTCTTGAGATACAACGTTGCTCACATGCATTTTGCCTCCGTCAAATTTCAAGTGACGAAATCTAGGCCTCGTTTTAAATACGTTATTACAACTTTTTTCAATCGGCCCATGATATACAATACGACTCAAAATACGTAGCTTTTAGGAAAATTATAATTTCAATTGCTGTCGGATGCATCGTATTATGTAAATTGTCACGTCTTAATTATTCGTTTCAATTTGATCGTTCAACAGTTTACATCTCCCCGTGAACGACCTTGTAAATACACAGTTTATCCCCAAATAACAACGACGCGCCGTTTTATTACGGGTAACTTCATCTGGTTTCAAGGTCGTTTGTCACGAGATCAAACTAGTATATCCCGGGACTTTATTACAGGCGTGTACACAATTCTCGCACGTACGAACAAATACGAATGCGGGGATCATCGGGGCAGAGGAAGAATCCGCCGTATGCGAGAAGAGGCTGCAAACGAGTGAGATCGTCTGGCACGTATCGTGCGTTTAAACGACCTGGTCGGTCAGTGTAAACGCCGTGGTTTAATTTGAATAATAAGCACGGATACGTTAACGACCCCTTCGGTCAGGTTCACAGGAGACTTCACGACATCCAACCTCTTGCCCTCCCTACGTTTACCATCGTCTTCGCGAGTGTCTCTTCAAATTTCCCCCTTCGATTTTTCTCGCTCAAAGTACTCGCCTTCGTCACGTCCGTTCTTCAATTTTACGTATAGGGTGGGCCAATAGTTTCTCACCTTTTTTTTTTTTTTTTTTTTTAATAAAACCAAAATATAAGAAAAAACTAATTTTAAATTAAATTGAAGCTCAAACACGATTTTTCCGTTATGTTTCAAGAATTATTTCTTTCGAAGGGTTGAGAAAAATTACGAATTTATTTTAGTAGAAAGTGATTTTTGGCCCAGCCTGTAAGCACACTCGAAGAGTATGTCTACTATATTATAAAATTCGAGAATCGATCTTTTTTATTTCCACACATCTTTTGAAGATTCGTAGGTCATTCGTGTTGTTGGTTCTTGTATGTATGATTCCCATGAGTAATGATGCTTTGCTTTGAATATTTCCTTATGATAGACAGAGTTTAAGTATATATCAAATTGAGAGTATTGAAAAAAATTGAAAATCTCGATTGACATCCTCTCTAATAATAAGTGAAACATTAATCGTAGTTAATAATTTAGTTAAATTTTAATTTAACTTTTTTAGTTTAGTTTAATTGCTAGTTAAAATTAGTTAATAACATCAAATTTCCATCAGAGACACAAGTCCAAAATAAAGAGAAACTTTATAATACAGTGGAGTATACAAACTTTTATTTGTATATTTTTTACGAAAAATTATTTAAATCTTCGAAAACACGCTATTTCACGACTGTAAAATGTTTAACGAAAATTATAAATTCGTCATTTTCATCACTCTGTTTCTAGTGTTAAAAAAAAAAAGTGTATTTTGCTTTTCGATAATTTGTTGTTAACCAACAAAACAATAACGAGTGGAAAAAATTGAAAAAATCGAAGATCTCGATCAACGTCCCCCCTAACCTAATCTAAACCTAACCCAACAATAATGGAGACGTTGATCCTGAATTGAAACAAAGTATATTTTGCTATGATAATTTGTCGTTAACCAACAAAACAATAACGAGTGGAAAAAATTGAAAAAATCGAAGATCTCGATCAACGTCCCCCCTAACCTAACCTAAACCTAACTCAACAATAATCGAGACGTTGATCCTGAATTGAAACGAAGTATATTTTACTATAATAATTTGTCGTTAACTAACAAAACAATAACGAGTGGAAAAAATTGAAAAAATCGAAGATCTCGATCGACGTCCCCCCTAACCTAACCTAAACCTAACTCAACAATAATCGAGACGTTGATCCTGAATTGAAGCGAAGTATATTTTGCTATGATAATTTGTCATTAATCAACGAAACAATAACGAGTGGAAAAAATTGAAAAAATCGAAGATCTCGATCAACGTCCCCCCTAACCTAACCTAAACCTAACTCAACAATAATCGAGACGTTGATCCTGAATTGAAGCGAAGTATATTTTACTATGATAATTTGTTGTTAACCAACAAAACAATAACGCAACAAACTGTCAGCCTCGAAGGTTTCGCACGATACGTGGTTTTGCATGCGAGTCCCGTTAATAAACAGGAGGAAAACAGCCTAATAGAAGGCAAGGGAGGTCGGAATGACTTTCCGTAATATACCCTTTTACACGCAGCCGCGAGCGTAAAGCGTCGCATTAAACTTTTACGATATTCTCCGAACGCCATCCACCGAAATCATTATTATCCCAGGACTCTCTTATAATTCACCGAGCCAAGCCAAGCCAAGCCAAGCCGCCAGTCGTCGTCGGTGTGCAACACTAGCATTTTATCGGGCGCGGCGTCGTCGCCGCGCTTTTTCCGCGACCGTGCGCGCGCCAGCAGGCGAGCGAGCGAGCGAGCACACGCTTCAGAATTAAAGTGTGTTTTTTTCCACGGCTCTACGTGACCGCCTTCCTTTCTTCGAGGGTTGTCCTCCCTTTTCCCCTTCCCTCGCCGCTGTTCCCTTCCTTCCCCCCCCCCCATAGCGAGCGGACGTGGAACGAAAATACCTCGCGGCTGCCGCGGAACGAACCCCTCGTTCCCGGATTCCTCTCGCTGCCGCGTTGGGATTCGAAGGACGCGGGGGAACCCTCAACCCCTCAGCCCCTCGACCGAGAACAGACGCCGCGTCGTCCTGACGTGCCTGGCCGACGTGCACGGTAATTTTCCCGATTATTTCGAGTTTCGTTTTCTCGTCTTTTCTGTCTTGCTTTTGCCTATTCGCGCGTGTCGTCCGTTCGTCATCCTCTTGTTCGAAATTCATCAGTGCCATCCTTGTTGTTGCCATCGTTGCAAACACCGTGAAAAAAAAAGTCCGTTCTTAATACTGATGATGAATGTCATGCTGGTTGAGTGTACGACGCTCGCACGATCGACGAACGGAACAAATCACCAAGCTTAAAACAATAATTCGCCGCTTTCTTTTTGAACTCGTCGATATAACATCACTGGACAGAAATTATTACTAAGAAGTAGTAAA
>CAJDYZ010000822.1:61687-75374 GCA_903986555.1 Heterotrigona itama
AAATTAAAACTAAAATATCTCTTAACGATGACCAATATATGATTTTTCAATGTATGAGTTAATACATTTTAAGTAATGTTTAAATAAATCCATTAATGCGTTCAAAATTATATAATACTACTTAAGAAAATGAAGGTGACCTGTAAAAATATAATTTGCACTAATAATGTTGAGCCAAATTTTCGTCACAGCATTTTGTCGATAATTCTGGTATTTTGAGATATACTACAGTTTCCAATTGAACGAAGCATTTTGTATCTCTGATGATTGAAAATTACTGTGCAGAGTCTTCAGTGGTATTTTATACAGCATTAATATTACTACGGTATTAGCTATGCTTTTTTTTTATCAATATCTATTATATTAAAAATATTGAATGAACATGTATGTATGAAAAAATCTAAGATTAAGTAAAAAAATTATTATTTCAAAGATATTGTCAATCTAAATAATAAGTTAAAATTAACCATTGCGGTTAAGACATTGGAAGGCGTTGGAAACGTTGGAACAAAGTCCATTAGAGCGAAAAACGCTAATCTAAATGTATATTTTAAGGAATTCAATGGAGAAATTGAGAGGATATGAGAGTAAGAGAAGAAAAAAGATTGATAAATGAATGGAAAAGAGGGGAGGATGGGGTAACGCGTTAAGATACATGAAAGAAGAACGCGAAACTATACGAAGATAAATTAGTTTTTACGTAATTGTTGGCAGTTCATAAGAACTTTAAACTGTGAAAGGGTATGTCAACAAAAACTAACGATGTATCATGTAAGACATGTCAAGCTGCCTTACTGAATTCAAATCTCACTGAATTGAAAATTTCATTCAAGTATTTCTCCAATATACATATGATGCTATGGCTTTTTCCCCCCTCATATATTAAATTAAATATAAAACTTAATTAGTATAGCCAATGATAAAGAGTGTAAGAAGCAAAAGAGAAATTAACATTCCCCCTTTTCCTGTGGAAATGTGGATCCTACAATTTGTAATTTTCTGGTGGTAAAGCAAAGAAACATAAATCAGAACTGTTGAGAAACATCTGTAATGTTTGCAAAATTGCAAGTGCAATGTAAAATTAGATATCAGATTCTAGTTTGTGAAAGTTGTACATATAAGTATGTACATTTATTTTTGTTGAGAATAATAATATTACATTATTTGACATTTTCCTGAAGATTAGAGAATTACGAATTAACCGATTTACAGTTAAACGTGAAATTATTTAATTCAAATCTTATATTTCCTCTCTTCTCTTGCATCATATATGTACATCATCCTATACCACTCATCTTTTCCATGCATTTAGTTATTCCATGCTTTTAATTATTAAATTAAATTATACAATACACATATACTTAATTTACGTACTAAAAACGAATTAAAACACAGACATATTTAATATACATTCAGAATCATGACCTCTACTGAAAACGATCGATGTGACGGTTGTTTCAGAGGGATGGGTGAAAAGCGACGTAACTTTCACGCTGAAAAAATGGGTGGAAGATTTTCGATTGGATCACGCGATACAGATAGCTTGCAGTACCTGTTCGATGGACCGAGATACAGCACCTGTGTCTGTTAAACAAACGTTGAAACCCTTTCTTGTGATATACACATCGCCGTTACCGCAGAAAAACAGGCCAAAGAGGAATTCGAATTGTCTGCCAGAAATGAAGGAGTGCTGCAGAGACGAGCTTTACATTAATTTCAAGGATATCGGTTGGAGTGATTGGATCCTTCATCCAAGCGGATATCACGCGTATTTCTGTCGTGGGTCTTGCTCTTCCGCTGCTTCGTTAACCATCAGTGGATCTGCCTACAACAACGTAATCAGAGTGAGCATCACTTTTTCTGGTCTTCTTTTTTACTCTTGGTGGAAAAAAATATAGCGAGATCAGAAATTAATCAGAAGTCTAAAAAGTTTAATACCGAACAAGATGTATGCAACAAATTAAGAATGCGTTCATTTTTTAAACATGTACTTCTTGATATATTTAATTGATACAACGTAATATGTTATATTTTTTGGAACTCTAATAGGTAAATCAATTATTTTATTATTTATTATTGAGTATTTATACAATAGCGCAAATACTCAAAGAATTAAAATGGAGATACATGTGTACGCTTATTGTTAGGACAAGTGCTGTATTTGTTTCGAAAATGGAAAAATTAAAAAATGTTTATATGACAAAAATATCTATAAATGGAGAGCTAATTTAAAGCAATAAATTTGTCATCTTGTTATGGAACCAACAGGTATTGTAATTATTTTGTTTAAAAATTCACAAACAACTTGAAAGGTAATTTATTGATTTCAAATTATTTGGATTAATAAAAATACATGTATCGAAATTTTTTTGATAAAACAAAAACAAAAACTTCCGGCTGATCTGACGTATTTTATGATCTTATTATTCTTTTCCACTAAATAATCGACAGAAATTATTAATTTATATTTCTTTTATTGTTTCAGAGGTTGTTGACTAAAAATGGTAACACAGTGCGACGTAAAAACGAAATTGTTCCGTGTTGTTCACCTACGCAACTATCACCGATACAATTGCTCTACGTTGATTCCAACAATACCATCACGCAAAAGACTCTGCCAAACATGGTAGTCGAAGCCTGCGGATGCATGTGATTCACGAAAATCATCCAAATTCTCCCATAAATATTCTTTGTTGTATTGACAGATTCGAATTCAAACTTGTATCGTACCTGTACCTATCGTTTCTAAAGCAACGAGAGTTTGATTCCTATTATCATACAAATAAGTTCCTTGTGAATAAACTTGCCGCATTCAGTGTCTCTATATTCTGAAGTTCAGGGATGAAAGCATAAACTTCAACTCTGAATTTCAGGATCGAAACAACCTTAACTCTAGAAAAAATAAAGAAGGTAAAAGATATAGAAGAATTAATGCGAAATCAAACGATTTTAAATGTTGTACAATGTAATGCATGTGTCCATTCTAGAAGCGGTGGTATTTTAAAGATTTTAAGATCACCTATTATATATATAATAAATATATTATATTATAATAAAATATTATATATATATATATATATATATATATATATATAATAAAATTTATAGTTCTACTTATTAGTAGAGTAGTAAAGATTTTAAAATCACCTATTATATATATAATAAATATATTATATTATAATAAATATATTATATATATATATAATAAAATTTATATTTCTACTTGAAAGAAAGAGATCTTAAAATATTTAGAACGCCATCAATTTTGAAGTAGACACTGGATGGATTATAAGAAACTATTTAATTGTGTCTAATAAAATAATTTTGGTATAAAATTGTCGAATGTATACCGTTTCGTCAAAACACTATGAAACGCAATGTTCTGACAGTTAAAGATCCAATCGACCTTCGTAATTTCATAGTCGTGACTGGTTTGATGGTTCGCAGCGACTAGGAAACCTAGATTCAATAATCATAAATTCTGTCAGAACATAGAATTGAAGATGAATCTACATGTAGAGAATATATGTCTATTTACATTATGAATATATTATGTGTATTGTACAGAACACTTTGAAATTTCATTAACACGACTGAGACATGATTGGCATGTTTGAATGGCATGAAAATCTAAAGATAGAAATTAAATTAGGAAAATTTGAGAACAGAAGGTATAGAATATTTATTACGAGCATAGACTTACTAGTAGTAGAGGTCAGTAAAATACGAGACTTGAACAGTTTAATTATTCATTGCATCTCTAAATTATAAAATTTAAATTATCTTTAACACTAATTACATGTTATACTGCCACGCTGTACACTTTTTTTACCAAATCACGATGCAAGTGTTTTATTACTAGATTGCGAATTTCTATATAAATTTTACTTTGATGAAACATTTGTTCACTTATTAAATATCATGGAAACACATTACATTTTAGATATTTTGGATATTCGTATTTTTGCACTTTAAAATTTATAATTTATAAATGCATAAAAGTCCGCAATCTATTTATTATGGTGGTAGCGAAACTTCAAAAAATTTCATATGACAAAAATAATACATTTTTTGATACATTTCTACGGTTCGAATACTTTCGTGAACCGCTATACATAATGTTATACATCCTTATATACACACATATATGCAAAAATAGGCATTTTCCGTGTGAGAATAGTGCTTGTTAATATGTTAAATAGAATGTTGTGTAATATGCCGATCAGAGCGAACATTATTTACATGTTAAGTCGTGTGAATGATCGAAACAGTATTCATTCTCTAGCTCTATTTACCGATAAAAAGCGTACGCGTAGCGTGCGTTTAAATTAATTATTCCATATTTAACCCAAGATAATTGTGCAATCATGTAAATTGATATTTTACTCTATTTATTAATAATCAATTATATATAACAGACCAAAAAAAAAAAAAAAATCGTCGAAGCGAGTTGTAAAGTTCTGTAGCTGATTTAGACGACAAGTTTAATATGCTTTCTTTTGAGAAAGCAAAGGTGATATGGTCGTTCTTATTCATCTTTGTATTTACAGAGAGCAAAAAGTAATCTGATCAATGAAGATTATGATTCATTGATAATTAAATAATTATTAATATGTATAATTTTATATGTTAATAATAATAAATATATATAATATATAATGACAATTAATAATTATTAAATAATCAGTCATCATTGATTAATGTACAATAATCAAGCTTCAATGTCATATGTATAATAGAAGTGTATGTGTGTAAAAAACAATATAATAATAAAATACGTATATAATATATATAATAAGTTAGTTAATTATAAGGTTACAATATACACTGGTTGGAATTGAAATTAAATTTTGGTAAAATTATAAATAACAGTTTTATAAATAATATTATACATAACATATTTATTATAAATAACTTAGCATAGTATGTATTATTTAAATGTTTTTATGCTGTTATTTCTTTAATTGCTGAAAATTATATGTAATAATTATTTGGTTAAATCTTACCTTGTTGATTTAACCTTGTTGAGTTGAAGCCAAAAATGCACGTTTTGTCTCAAAAATTCAAAACACAAACATGAATCTAATAAATATTGATTTAAATTTTTATCTGAGATGTTCTGCATGATTCTCGTGGATGATACTTTCTTCTTTACAGGCAAGGTGCGTTTCCTTTCCGCCATTCTTCCCGCTTAAAAATCGATCATGAGAAATATTGATTGTATCGATGTGATATGTTCGAGAATCGTAGGAAGTGAATTGCGTATTTCACCGCTGTAATCTTTAATTGGCGCTCGTCTACTGGAAGTTTAAATAAATATATTGCGAAATTTAATAAGAAACTATTAACTATTTATAACTATTTATAATTATTTATTTTAATTTATGTATATTATGTACAAGATCTTCATGCGTTTGCTTGATTCTTAACAATTGAGATTACAATAGATTCCGTTATTTTATTTTCTTGTTTTTCCATGTAATCAATGTCGCCGTTGTTAAACTCGTTTTAAAAATACGCGCGCGCGCCACCACATTAGACCTGAAGTTGTGGCACAAAAAATACATCGTATGCTACGTCTATTCATATACTTCGTTTGTGCTTTAACAAACAAACTTTGGTCAATAAATTTGTATTTTCTTAGTTTCTATGGGAATTCCTTAGTCTCATTATGGCTAATTTGTTAAGTAAATCAATCAAATTATTCACAAAATTTGTTTGATTGAAATTGAAGAATTAATTAGAGATGTTCTGATCTAACCTAATCTTGCTGAATCGATAATGTTGGAAGTGACGCAAAGATGGCAAGAAAATTTTGACACAGAAAGAGAAATAAACACAGCTTTATATAAATAGACTTATCATTATTAACGAGGTGTCGTCCGCGGTTTTTAGGTGTGATATATACAATCTTTAATTAGCCTAAATCTCATTTATGGAACAAGATATTAAACACGATCGACGATATAAATACGACATACTTAAAAGCTGAAAATGTACGCAATGTCTTGAATCAATGTGTGGTTAAGCCCATTTACGGGCCTAATTTTATAGTGTGGAAATAAAAAAAAAATACTGTATTTTCATGATGTTGTCAGAAGTTGACGTATTCATTAGTAATTATACTCTTGTTGATCCTGATATATATCAGCTTTGGGTTGATGGTCATTCATGTAAGTTTGTCAAATAAAATTTTATAGAAATGGAACTCCTGAATGGAACACCTGCTTAGATTGTTTAGTATGAATTCACATCATTCTTTTCTTACCCATCCAGCAAGCGAAGCAGTGAATATCTTGCATCAACGAGGAATATGTCAAGAAACAAGTGCCCCGATTGAGTTAATAGCGTCAGATATTCTCGATCATTATCGGACTTATGCTCTCTTGGAAAAATTACTTCACACGCCTACTAAATTAGCGAGCGAACAGCTCGCATTTCAAATAGAACCGCAAACTAGTCAAATGCTTATCGAAATGTAAGCGAATTCTTTTGTTGTCAATATTATTCATCTGCACGCACATCTCTTCCTAAATTTATATCTTTTCGATTATGATTCGTAGGTATTACGAATTTGACGATGTCGTTATTAGAGAATTATTAGGCAAAAAGTTAACGTCAAAGAGTAGAAAAGATATGGATGAAGTATCAGAGAAAACAGGTATTACATTAAAGAGTTGTCGCCGGCAATATGATAATGTGAAAAGAGTATTCAAAGTCGTAGAAGATTTACCAGGTTCTTTGGCTGCTAATATCGAACAGCATTTTTTACTCTCTGAAGATCTTGCTAAGTAAGAATACAAAATTATTCTTTTATGTTACCTTTATGTGTATATATAAAAGTTAATTTTAATATTTACAAACTATTAGGCGATACGCTGCTGTAGTATTCATAGCATGTCTTCGATTCGAGATGAACAAGAGAAAACTTCAGTTCTTAACATTTCCTGACTTATACCATTGTGCCAACAGTATGATGTCGTCATGGACATATCGTTGTGTTGGATCAGAATATTTTGACACTGATTTGGATAGAGAATTTCTATTGGAATTAGCAGAGTGCAGAGTGCTTTTAGAAAATGACAAACATCACAAACAGTAAGATTTTCTTTGTATACATTTCTTGAGTATACAGGAAATACAGATATCAAATTATAACATTATTGTACATGGTTTTCACTATATTTCTTTATAGTTTGGTATGTATCAAGCTGAGACCTATGCTTTTAGAACGTTCATATCAAGAAATAGATACAAATTTTCGTTCTTATACAAGAGCTATCTTAGGAATAGGATGTAACCTTCATCGTTCCAGAGATTTAAGATTTTTCTTCTTAGAACTAGTAGAAAGATGTATAGAACCATGGCGTCAAATAAACTGGACACACAGTGATCTCAGAAATTTTCTGTCAGTTTACACTCAATGTGCACTGGATATGGATGTACTTAGGTAGAAATCAAATATATTACTATATTTAAATATAAATTATTACTATATTTAAATTTTATATATTTATATAAAAAAAAATATTTTAATATAATTTCATCTACTTTGAATATTTAATTTATCAGGGATAATGAATTGAGAGATGCATTTGAGCGTTATATGACTGTTGTTACATGTTGTTTATTGCGTATGTATCATACATGACTATTAACAGATGAAGAAAATGAAATACAAAAAATTAACGCAATTGGGAATGATGACAAATAGAGTGAATGATGACAATAGAGCATGAAACAAATAGAGAAAATTGTAATTATATTGGAATTTATTAAGTTTTCATAATAAATGATTAATAAACAAATGCGGCACATTTATTTGTTCATTTCATACACGCAAAGAATTTACAATTTTATCTATTTATTTTTTATACATTGGAAAGTTGTTTGAGAACAATTTAAAATAAAAGATTAATTCATAATAGAATTTATTGATATGGCAGTATTTAAATAATTTTATTTTCATGAATAAAGAAGAATATTCTGATACTTATCCAAGCAATAATGTCAATTCGTCTCAATAAATAGTTACACTATTTCGAATCAACATATATAACTGCACAAGCTTGCACGCATTGAAGTCATATATTCACATACATACACACGTCACTTGATTATATTTACATCTACAGATGTGCATACAAGTACTGTGGATTGAATTTCTTTTCCATCGATAAGAACAAATTTTTACTAATTATCTTATTATTGTTAAACTTTGTACTTACTTTCTACCTCATGTGAAACTTATGGGAGGTCATAAAGGGATATAAAGGTCATATGAAACTCAAGGGAGAAACAAAGAGGAAGTTCTAATTTTACCTAAAGATTTATATAAATAGTTACTCCAACCCTAGTACTTTATTTACTGCGAACACAATATCACTCATTTGCGGCAGGGCCGCGATTTCTAATGTTTTGGTATAAGGCATAGGCGTATCAACACCAGTGACGCGAGTTACCGGTGCGTCGAGATGATAAAATGCTTCACCTAAAAACAAAGGTGAAATATAAAAAAGAGCAAGTAATTAAGTTATACATTCACTGAATTAAGAAAACTTACTTTCTGAAATTCTAGCACTAATCTCCGCTCCAATGCCACAGTGTGGCCAGCCTTGTTCCACAGTTAAACAATGATTTGTTTTTACTATTGATTGCACAATGGTGTTTATATCTAATGGTCTTAAAGATCTAAGATTTATTACTTCTGCTTCTATTCCTTTTCCCGCAAGCTCATTTGCTGCTTCAAGAGCTTGCTCAACTGCTTTGGAATGTGCCACTAATGTAACATGTTTACCAACACGTTCAATCTTTGCTTTACCAATTGGTAGAAGAAAGTCTTTTGATAAAGCCTCATCAGACATAGGATACTGAACACCATATAATATTTCATTTTCTAATACAACTACTGGATCTGGATCTCGGATGGCAGCTTTCAATAATCCTTTTGCATCTTCGCTATTATAAGGTGATACTACTTTTAAACCAGGACAATGACTATACCAAGCACCAAAACATTGAGAATGTTGTGCCCCTACTCCAGCTGCTGCACCATTGGGTCCACGAAAAACAATTGGTACATTTACTCTTCCAGCAGACATGTAAAACGTTTTAGCAGCAGAATTAATAATTTGATCAATAGCTTGCATAGAGAAATTGAATGTCATAAATTCACATACAGGACGTAAGCCAGCCTAAAACATTTTAAAAAAAGCAAGAACTGTTAATTAAGAAAACAAAAAGATTATGAATTTTCAAGAAAATGAAAGACATATACGTAGGAAGTTAATAACGTACCATAGCTGCTCCAACAGCTATACCAGCAAATCCGGCTTCGGTAATAGGAGTATCAATAACACGTTTATCTCCATATTTTTTCCAAAGGCCCCTGGACACTTTATAAGCTCCATCGTACAATGCTACTTCTTCACCGAGCAAAAACACCTTTTCATCTCTTTCCATTTCTTCATCCAGGGCTGAATTTAGAGCATCCCGAACTGTCATCTGCATTAAGATTGTGAGATTGGCAACAACAAAAAAAATTAAAGTCCAATGTTACCTTTTTTCGATAGCAATCGAATCATTATGAACAACGTATAGTACGAATTTTTATCCTAATCTCAAATGTCTGTCACAATCGAATAATTGGTATCGGGAATAGATGACCTTTATTGTCCTTCAACATGTAAGAATCAGTTCATTTAATTTGTTAAATGAACAGTATCAACTGAACGAAATCTATCAAACAAAAGAAACGAAGAACTTCACGAGGGGTATTTTTATTAAGCGACAAGAAGCGACTACACGGGAATACAATCTTGTCAAAGTAAGAATAGGTTATGCCCGAACAAGTGACAACGAAAAATATTTAAACAATGATGATTTTTACCTGCTGTGCGCCACTCCATTTTGATGTTGAAAATGAACGTCGAACAACTCTGCTCACTGCTGTCTAAAAACAACGAATAACGAAAAGTGAATCTTTCATCTTTCTTTTTCCACACTATCAATGTCATATATTCTTTAAGATTTAAACTCGATGCTGCTGTTTGCTCGAATATATATTTACCGAAAACATTGTAAGTCGTTAATTGTTCAATGGTCTTGAAATTTTTAGTTGTTTCGATCAATCAGTTTCGAGCAATCGGTTTCAATTGCTCTTAGTCGTCGTTCACGTGCGTCGCCAGGGCCTCTGGTTCGTGATTTCGTTCTTTGCCATAGACCGAAATGCGGAACGGCACCAGAGTGATTCAAGGTCAGTAGGCGAACGCTTATGAAACGCTTCTACTCTGATTTACATCTTTACGCTATCATTTCTAATAAATGATCGAGAGACAGATTATTGATCGTCCACTCTTGGGCTTTTTCAAACATTTCCATTACGTCTCCATTCGTTTGACATGGAGGTTTACTAAATTATACACAAAATACGTAATATATTATTCATAACGACGATGACGAAAATTAGAAAGCGCCACTTTTTCTAGCCAATGATAGAGTCACTAGAGTTGATAATTTAACCAATCACGGTGAGATTTAATAAGTAGCTTTTTTTTTTTTTAAATTAACGAGCTTAACTCTCACACACAGAGTACAATGAATGCACGTGGCACAGTAACGTAACACACAGTAAAGAAGATCCAACGAAGAAGCTATCGGAAGCATTCATATATAAAGGGGTTAATTTATTTATCTTATTTTAATTTCAGGCTCTTGGATTTGATTACATTTAAAACAGTAATCACATTTGTATATACTTATATGAAACTTTATTTTCATTAAATTCTTAGAAGTATATCTGAAACAATACTTACATATATACTTACACGAGAAAGAAAAACAACGATATTATCTACTAATATTTTGTAGCTATTTATTGTCGATCTCGATTATGTAAGAGAAAGAAAATAGAGAAACACAAGGAAAAAGAGTTAGTAACCGGTCATCAAAAACTGCATTGTACTGTTTATGCGCCTGCATACATGTACACGTATGCGTGTTATCTATATTGTACATTATACAATGATGAAACAAGATTATAGGAATTCAGACGACAACAGTTTTTGTTAATGATGGCGATGTGAATCAATATCATGATTTGAAAAAAAAAAAACAAAAATACATATAAAAAAGATATTGAAGTTATCACGAAAATATATACGGATGATATGGGTTGGATATATCGATTGATAAGGAATTAAATTAAGGTGATACGATCGATGATGTATTTGAACGAAAACGAAATTGTCTTACGAATCCTTAGATCAAGGAGACAAAGTACCAACATTAGCATATTGTTTATTTACAAAAAAGTATTCGCTCATGGTACAATGACAATGCTATGTGAAAATGCGTGTTGCGTGCGTGCATGAGGATTGCCTTTATAGAAAATGCATACCTTGTTAACAATTATACAAGAGCATTGTATGCAAAGACATTTGCATCGTGATTTATGTTTAGAATCTTGTTTCGAGTATACGTACAGAATTGCCAATAAACGGGCGAAAAGAATGCACGAATGGAACGTAATACATGAACGAATGACAATGAAACATCTCCGTGCATCGATATCTCGAGAAGGAAATTCAGTTTGGGTATACGTTCTAGACCGTAATAGCGTTTTTTCTTCCTTTGTTGGACTTTTTATTAATGAGAGAACAACAATTGCATAGAAGTTTAATCGAGTAAAACACTAGCTAGAGTAAAAGACCTTCTGTTTAGTTTGTAATTAAAATTATGACAACGCAATCGAGATCAAGTAAGATAAGATAAGAGAACAAAGAGAAGGCCCAAAAAATATGGGACTTGAATGTTTTTATATTAATTGTAAAGTATTTGTTTCTTTCTGTGTATTTGTATTCGTGTGTGTATGTACGTGTATATACGCGTGTTTATGTGTTTGCGCGCACGAATGTGCAGCTGTAAGAAGGCATAAAATCAAACATCAAATCAAAGAAAGATAATAAATAAATAAATAAGTAAATAAATAAATAAATAAATGAATGAATGAATGAATAGACAAATAAATAAAGTGAGGTCGTAGAGAGAAATATCGTGACTGGTGTAAGAGTACTGCCGTCGGAGCAAAAAGAGATTCTTTCTTGATCATCCTAGTCTAATTAGCCGTAGATTATAGAAGAATCGTCGATAGTAAGAATGATAATGATCATAATAATTGTAGTACCGTTAGCATCGGCTGTAAGTACACTACAACGATTTAACTTCAATTTTGATAACGTCCACTACTCTCGGTTGTACGTTTTGTTCTTCCAATGTGCCCGAATATTCCGAGATAAATGCCCGTCTCGTTGCGCATTTTGTCATCGAAAAATATCCTGATATGATGCTTCTCTGATTAAATTGTAGACTCAATTCGTTCGATGGCATCGAATCGTTTAATCGTTTTTCGCGCGTTTTCGAACGAGAACGTCGATCGTTGTGTACCCGCGACAAACAATCGCAACGAAAGGAAGCAAACCACATTGCAAAGGAGGAACCGAATTTCCCAGTGATCTCCACCGTTATTTAATCTAGAATATAACGTACGTAATAATTTTATTGGAGCTTGTCAAATTGCTCCGTACCAATTAATCGCAAAAACGCGTAACAATCTATGCGTACAGATGCGTGTATATACCGAGAGTACGAAAGGCATCTGTGATAAGAAATAACTTGTTGACGCGTGAACACGCGTCGAGAGATTCTGTCGAAAGAATAATCTAGGAAATTGTTTTTTTTCTTTTCTTTTCTTCTTTTATAAGAATCGAATCGAACAATAGAGTTTCTTTCTGGCTAATCAAACGACACGGCGTTGCGTTGAAGCGCGCGAACGCGGGCGCAGGCGCAGGCGTAAATGCGCGCGCAACTACAAATGCATGCGCAGGCGCAGTAGCGAACGCGGGCCCGGGTCCGGCGCACGTGTCGCACAATTGGACGCGTGAACATCATTTCAACGCGCTAATTTACACGATATAAAAATTTTCCTTTCCTCTGTATCTTTCCCCCCCCCCCTCCCCCTTCTAATATATATACAAATAAACGGCTACCGTTAACTCTTTTCGAATGCAGCACGCATTCTCTTCTCGAACAAACTTCGTCCGTCAACTCGTTTCTCTATTTAATGACAAGCGTTTGTTTCCTCGTGCGTCGAATGGGAACAAAACGATTAAACGTACGGTGTATGCATTTGTTTGTTTTCACGCACACTGAGATGGCCAAAGTACACGTCGATCGGAAGACACATCGAAATCTTTTTATACTTTTGGCATATTATCTTTATTTGTTCGTACGTTCGTACGTTCGTTTGTTTCGTTCGTTTTCTTCGACGATCCGGTGTGTTCCTTATTTCTTATGTAGGCTGAAATTTTCCGTGACGTTTATGGTATATACTTATTACACGGACAATTTGAGGTAGACAAGAAATTCGAAGGGCTCGGCGGTCAATCACGGTGTTACTATACCAATCGTTAAAAAAAAAAAAAAAAAAATTATCGATCATTTCCGTCGAATTATCGATCCATTCACGTTGATGTGAGAAGAAACAAGCCGTGTAACAAATCATTATCACACATTGATTGAACAGTTCTGAATCGTAGTAACGCGAATTCGTACCAAAAAATAAGATAGCCTTCGTTGACAAATCTTCGTTTTTAGACATTGAAACAATGTTTATACACACACACACACA
>CAJDYZ010000848.1:8297-24681 GCA_903986555.1 Heterotrigona itama
CAACTAAGGCCAGTTCAATAATGATATTTACGCATCTGAAGAACTGTAAAAAATTGCTGAATTCATTCACGAGTCGATACCTATACAATTTGTTTACTTTATACATCATGCTTAGTATGTAACGCGTAAGAATCATATAGAATTGAAATATATCAATAACCGATAAATGTATTCACAATGCGATCAGAATGGAAGATAAAGAACATCTTTAGTCATAATTGTTAGGATTAGGCAAACTTAGCGGAAGTAAGATATTAGAAAATAATACGCGCGATAGTAATATAAAGGATGTGTAGTATAAATGAGAGAAAAAGGATTTGGCGAATGGTTTTTCATCGATCTCTGTACTGATAGTGAAAAGGGAATATAACGACGTTTTTATTTGATGATCTTAGGATTTGGATACATAGCGATGGATATATAGCGATGCGATATTGAAAAGGAAAACTTTTATTGTTTATAATTTGAAAGTTAGCCAAAAAGACTGTTTGTATAGAACGAATATTATATTATATACGGTAGAAATAATTTCTTATTATGGTTATTAAGAAGGATATTATCGCTATCGTAAATATTAATATTGCGACTATATTACTATTATTCCTATTACTACTATTAGTATTATTTAGCTATTTACTGTCCTATCACTTTGATAGCGAATAACGGTTCTAATAAAAAAGGACAAAAAGAAAAAAAAAATATTTGCATCAAACTTTAAAAAAGAAGAAACGAATCTTTGTTGCTCTAGATAAAAAAGAAGATAAAAAAGCTGTTCCTTTTTTCTTTCATTTTTACTTGAGATAAATTTGATCTCGAATAAAAAGGGAAATACTCCTGTAGCGATGTTGGAATTAACGATAATATTCAACTTTTCGACTGTGTTTATCATATGGTACTAAATTATTTTATATTTTATGTGGTATTTTTATTTTTTAATTGATTACACCAAATATGAAATTGGTAAAAAAATTAAATAAAAAAATGAGCAACAAAAAATACATGATATTCGATTGTAATTTTAACAGCTTACGAAACGATCGTTAGGGTTTATCAAATCGACTGTTTGTTGCTAGTTTGTGAGTATTACTAATTATTTCTTCTTCTATGTGAAAATAAAGATACGACATGTTTACAGGCGTATATTGTAATAATTACCATGAATGTTGTATATATATATATCAATTTTGGAAAAAAAAAATGAAAAAGTAACTATCTTAGTCTTCGTAAGTAGCAACTTATCGTTAATTATCTGTAAATCATGTAAACGAATCTACGAATATCATAACAAATAAAATCGATATTACTTTTATATCAATAGTACTATGACCTCGTTACATCTTTAATATTTAAAAGAAAATATAAACGTTATATGAAGTATTTTTTATTGATTCTGATCTTTTTTAAATTTTTTTTATAATGGCAACAATTTGCAATGTCATTCGCTATAATCTGTTACAATTTCAATATGTAATATTACATTCTTTAGCAAATTGTTCTATCTTATACAATAGTGCTTGTTTTTCTTTTAATGTTGCAAAGGTATATTCTACAGATGATAGACAAAGTTTTAGAAGTTGTTCTTGTTTCAAACCAAACGTTGAACCAGCTATTTTATATTCATGAGACAAAGACGTATGAAAAACACCTTTGTCATCAGTCTAAAAAAATAAAATGTTCTTCTCAGAACGATTATTTAGATAAATATTTACTCACACCAACTTTACTCACACCAAGACAAATAGGATGTCCAGCTTCAAATAAATATTTAAATTGATGAAATTCATAAGCAGATACTGTTTTACATTGAATATTCGAAGTTAAACACAATTCTACCTGAAAGATAAAAATCAGATATTCCTCGAAAAGATAATTACAAAATTTTCATAAATTTGTTACTCTTACCTACAGGAATCTTGGAATCAAGAAGTAAATTAAATAATTTGTTTGATCCTTGCAATGTAGGATGAATGCAAGTACAATGTCCTAATCTGTCTGGTTTAAATTTGAGGATATCTATTGTTTCTGTTTCATTTGGAACCTATATGAGATCAATCGAAAAGTATTTAATATATCTAGAAATTCAATGAGATTAAATTTAGTTTAATCTGATTTCTACCTCTGCACAATGAGCTGCAATTTTAAGTCCAGCCAGTCTAGCTTTTCTTAACAATTCTAAAAATGTACTTCCTGTCATTGGATCTCCACTAAGATCAAGTCCAACAATATATTGTGGATATTTTTCAAAAAAATCTATTGCTAATTCTATATTATCTTGAGCTGCTTTATATCCTTGTTTACGATTAATAGATATTAATAATTTTAACAATATACTTGGAAAATCAGTCTTACAATTCCTATAATTATAAAATCGACAATTTTTAATTGGCATTTAAGAACAAATAAATTTCAGTTATGTTCAGTTATTTAAATTATTTACTCAAATGCTTTTATAATTGCTTCTACATATTCTTGTTTTGTCATTTTCCCTTGAACAGCACGTGGTGTGCTTCTAAGCTCCAAATATATCACATTATCATTTTTGAATTCTTTAACTGTATCATAGGTAGAATGAAAAACTGCTTCTGGTGTTGTTGTTAATGAATGTGCTATATTAAATACTTTGAAACATCTATGGATCAATTATTACACATTTTCAGTATAAGAACAGTATATAATTTGGAATTGAGGATTTAAAATTGTATATTGTTATTCGTACTCGCCTAATGATGAGAAATTTTTTATACTCATGAGTGTATCTTCAGAGCTTTCTGAATTGGGATTTTGCATTTTATATAATTTCTTCAAAGTATCCATGCTTAGGGATCCATTTAAATGAGCGTGAAGTTCCTATTATACGCAAGAAGAAAATCTTTTAACCACAAGCACTAACCTATATATTTTAACTTTTCAATTACATACCAATTTTGGAAGAGCTTGACATAAATTTTCTAAGTCCATCATAAAAAATAAATCAATTTTTATCTTAAATACAAAAAATATATTTTTTATTTTAATGTGCTGTATATTTAAAAACTATTGATAATACTACAGAAACTGAAAATAATCGATTCCATTCGAAACATGAACTACATATTCTCTATATACACAACTTGTTCTGTAATTAGATTCATATTTTTCTAAAAAATTTTCAAAAAAAAATAGGATGGTGAAAAATATACATATACACACATATATTCAATTAAAATATATATTTACAATTAATATAATAATAATAGAAAAGTATAGAAATATAGACTTAAAATAGAATGCAAAATAGTTATATTAGTTATATAGTTATATTCTCAGGAAATACAGGTAAAATAATCTTAATTTTATAAATATTATATTAAACTATTATATTATTTAATATCTTTTGGAGTGCTGTGTCTTAAAAATATAAAGTACTAAAATATTGAGTAATACTTGATGTAACGATGTAAAATACTAGTTTTTAATATATAATTGACATTAGTTTTACAAATTTAATGTTTAAAAAATATACATTATAGGGTATCTTTTAATTTCTTTTAAATATTTCCTAACTTTTTTATAATATCTAATAATTATTTATTATTCTTTCATAACAAACAAAATACAAAAATTAAATGTGAAATATTAAAATTAAATTGAATTATATGTATACAAATTTTTCAGGAATGTTTACATTCTAATTTTTTATGATCTTTTAATTATGACTCCACATACAAGCACATCAAATATATAAGTTTTGCAATTCGACATGGGAGAAGCTTTTTCAGAATAAATTTTAATTTCAAAATTTGGCATCAAATAATTCGTATTCGTATTTATATGATAGATAACACCGCAGCAAAGTATAGGCAAGTATAACATTAGTGAAGCAAAAAACTCTTATATTTTAAGATTGAATACCATGCCTAGGAACTGTTCATAGTGAATTGTAATAACGCCGTCCAGATCTGTGTCTAATTGCCTGAAGGCAGAAGTTAATGTCTAAAACAAAATTTATTCATTTTTATAAAACATAAATGTAAAATATAATCTGTAACAAAATATTATGCATACAGAGGCTTACATATAAAACTACGCAACACTGAATAAAGTCATCAAAATATATAGTACCACGACCAGCTCTGTCATATTTGCGTATAAGAGTATCTATAATTTGATCTGATAATCTGTATCCAAAATTTGTTAGAGCTGTTTTTAATTCATTTCTATCAATATTTCCACTGTTATCCCGATCAAATGACCGAAAGCAATTTTCCCAATCTGTTACATACTTCCATAAAGCTCCAAATTCTTCAAAACTAACTGTTCCCTTTTGGTTTTTATCAAACATACCTGAAGAATCAGGATCAGTTTTGTCAATGTCAAACATACCTGTATGAATGCAATGAAATACACTAAAAACATATTAAATATGATAAAAATGTAAATCTACTCAGGAACTATGGGATGCATTGTTAACTGTATTATACATTATAATAATATAGCATTTTAAATTATTTGTAGATTAAATTAATATAATCAAATAATTACCAATCATTAAACGCACTGTTTCTGGATTAAATGGTGTCCAAGTCCCATTTGAAAGCGCTTGTTGCAACTCATCTGCGGTAATTGCACCAGATCTATCTTTATCAACTCTATAATATTCAAGTAAAAAACATTAGCCTTATATACCTGTTATTTTCTATTTATTATCAAAATTTTATTCATTCTATAAGACTATATATGAAAAATAATACATTTATGTCTTTTATGTACTAAATTAAAATTTTTTAAATTGAGAATTTTTAGACAAGTAATTTAAACATATTTGTAACTATCTTAGAAAACTTTTTGAGATATTTAAATAATTCAACTGAGTCCTCATGTATGTAATATACATAATTGATAATTTATATTATGTCATACCTACATAATTAACGGCAAAATTAATTAAATATTTACCATGTTGCAATTTTTATGATACAACATATACAAAATTATAGAGGTTATGTAGAATAAAATTCATACAAATTTTAAAATACCTTTGAAAAACATCCCAGAGGAATTCTCGACTAGGCATGGGCGATACAAAAGACATTTTTTAATTAACGCTTCTCCAAAATATAAGATTAAATATAATTATATTTAACACTTTTTTTATTATTATACTTCGCAATTGACTGTGATGAGTAATGTATGTGATAATATTAATTTGCGTTTACACAAACTTGCAAAAACACGTCATAAATACGTCACACCACTGATAATTCTGACGTGTTATTACTGGAAATACAAACACTATTACCACCTAGCGACAAGATGGTGATATTAATTGAAAATTGCATGCATCATCACAGACAAAATACAGAATAGATTTGACATTCAGTGCTTTTTCATATACCATGTTATACCTTGTATTAATAAACAACAAATCATTAAAAACAGTTAGAATATTTAGAATGTTACAAGACGAGAATAAAGAAAATCGGTAATTTTTGAAATGACATCTTGGAAAAATGAAGGAAATTAAAATGTCATGTATACTATCGCACATACTACTTTCAACATAGTCTAACTTGCAGACCACATCGCCTGTACCAGAATATCTGTATCGAATATTAAATAGAGGACTCAACCTAAATAGAATTTGATTTTACATATTAATTATATTTAAATAACATTACTGTTTTAATTATTTACTACACTTGAATTAATATTAAATGTTTACACACGCTAATTTTACTTTGTTATATTAATTTCACAAAAGATTGAGTGTAATTTTTACCTGATAATGTTTATTTGCTAGTGTTAATAATATTGATTGTAATATTTTTTGAATAATGTTTTTCTTTTGTTGTATTTAAACTATCGCGAAAAACTATTTGATAATATCGATTATATATATTGATTATTGAATACCATTATGCATGCATTTAATACATTATGTAAGTATAATAAAAAAACTCTTATTTTATTTTTTAAATTTTAGTCTAACACAAATAACATGTCTTAAATTTAACTCTTAGTTTTAAGTTTCATTAATTTAATAAATTATTTGATTCTGTAGTGCTTAATGGAGTAAATGTGTAATTTTTATATTTATTTTTTTTGCTTAAAATATACAAAAAAAGAAATTAGATGTCCGTAAATTATGAGAGATATTCCCCTGCAAATGAAAATTTGATTGATTAGTGGCGAAATTATATATTGTTTCTTTTGTAAAATAGTATTTATTGATAATATTGATTACATATTATAAAACATATAATAAATATAAGAACGAGATAATATATCTTGTTCAACTTGATTAAATAAACCTAAAATATCATATAGCTCTCTTTCATTTTTTAAGAACACTTATGACTTTTTTGTATGATTGTTTTTGTCTGATTTTGTACGATAAACAAAATAATAATTATTAACAATAAAAGTTATGATTTTTCACATCGAAGAACTTTCCTTATTAAAAAAAACTATTTCATGATTACTCTATTAGATATACCTAATAATATTTTTTATAATGGGAATTTTAAATATAAGATTGGTTTATACATTTTGAATTCTGTTCATACACATCTCACATTCATATTATGCTTGTTTAAATCTTTTTATTTTCCATGCTCCAATTTTGTATTTATACCAAATGAAAAATATATCTTTAGCCATTTGTAACCAGCTCCAAAAGGGGACTATTTTCGATCCTTCAATTTCTGTCCAATTTACAGGAATCTCAGTAATAGGAATGTTTAAAATTTTTGCAATATATAACATCTCTACATCAAATGCCCAACGCTCAACATGTAAGGCTTGGAATACAGCTCTTGCAGATTCACGTGTTATAAGTTTAAAACCACACTGTGTATCTCTGATATCTCTTACGCCCCAAAACCAAACTAGGAAATGGAATCCATGCATTAAAAATAATCGGAAAAAAGTTCTTTTTGCAGTTTCTTCTTTTCCCAAGTGAGCTCTGGATCCACATACTATTGCATGAGAAGAACTTATTTCATTCGGTTTATCTATATAATCAACTGAAAAAATTGTTTTTCACTACAAAAATTCAATAGAGTTTATTTTATATCATGATTTGAAAAATAACTTACATCCTAAAATATTTTTCAAACTATCATCTAACTTTTCCAAATCTTTAAATTTAGTAGCACCATCTGCATCTGCAAATAATATTACACTTCCTCTCGCACTCAATATACCCTTAAAAAAAAGTAATTACAATAACAAATAATTAAAATAATATTAATATATTAACATACTAACATTAATTATCAAATTAAATGTTACATTATTATACTACTAACTAGTCTTACTGCACCACCTTTTCCTCTGTTTTTAATCAGATTTAATACTCTAATGTTATCATATTTTAGTGCATACATATGAGCAATATTCACAGTTTTATCTGAACTTCCATCACTAACTATAATCAGTTCATAAGTATGTCCATTTTTTGAACGCTTTTCCAAATATTCCAAGCATTCATCTAACATTACTGGCACTATAAATTAAATATACAAACATACTGTTTTCAAAAATATTCAATTAATCTATCAATATTTACATCTTTGTTCTTCATTATATGCTGGTATTACAACACTTAAATGTATACTCCATTTTTCATATAAAGATGGAAAAGCTTCTGTAGTTTTTGTTTTTGGATTGAAAAAATATTTTTCTTTCTCATCTCGCCATATTTCTGGATATGGTTTTGTTATTATAAATAATATTATAGAAAACTGAAATCAGAGAAATAATTGTAATTATGATGTAATGATATCTTAATAAAAAAGATATTTAATTAGAAGATATTAACATACTTATAAAATTGCCACGTTTATACAAATTTAAATAACAGATAAATAACAATATAACCTAAAAACGTACCACAATTATACATATTATTGCAAATAAAATAGTGTAAAGAAGTAAATAATATAATTGTATCATTTCAATGTTACTGTATTTTCAAATATTAACAAAAAATATTTTATACAACACGTATTGTTTCATAGTTTATTTTCTTGTACCGCCACTCTGTTTCTGAAGTTACGATTAATTTTCAACATTTAACAGTTGGCTGCACTAAATATGAATTTTATTTCATTGACGGAAAATTTTTTTACTTAAAATAAAAAAGATAGTTATAAAGAAAATTTAATCTTTAAAATAAATATAAAAATTCAAACAATTTCACATTTTTTAAAAAAATGTTTAATTTACGAATAAATTGTTAATTGAACAATCAAATTTTTAATAAGCAAATGATAAGTAACTGTACTGATAAGTAATTAATAACGAACGTTTGTACGTATAGAGGGAGTTCTATATGTTGAAACTTGTATTATGTTTAAAATAAAATTTAAATTGTTAGAAAAAAATAAAGTGATCTTTAATCAATATTCATGGTTTTATTAATTTTTTTCGCTCGTATATTACTATTCATTTAACGCAATTCATGTATGCTTATTACAAAATAATTATAAAACTTATTTAATATGTATATATATATATATATATACACACACATATAAAACAGTACATAAATTCAGACATGAATTCATATTATAATGGATTCTCATAAAAACAATAAAATTAATATTTCGGACGTCCAAAACAAAGATGAAGATACGCATGATACATATTTAATAAATATTGACAATACAACAGAAAAAATACAGAAGAGAAAAGTAACTATAACTGTAGACGAAGATGATCCATGTCTTAAAAGAGATGGAGATGGAAAAAGACGTGCAAAGTCTGTATTTCCTGGTGAAGATCCAAGGTTTGTTTTACTATAAATACTCTTCTGTCAATAGGTCAGAAATTAAAATTAATCTTTTTGATATTCTGAATAAAAATGATTTTCAATATTGTTATTTAGATTTCAACAACAAAACCAAACATTACGTTGTTGGGTAATGTATCATGATTTCTATCGTTGTGAACGTATTTTGGGAGAGGGATCAGATGTATGTAATTGGTTTAAACAAGTTTTCACATCTATATGTCCAAATGATTGGATTCGTCGATGGGATGAACTTAGAGTTGAAGGCAAATTAATTTAACACAAATATAATATTAAAGGAAAATTATCTGGGAACAAATATAAAAATCAGGAAAAATAGTAATTTCCTTTTCTGTGAGAGGGGATAAATCTAATTTTGAAAGTAAATAAACTCGTATTAGAAAAAAATATTAATCTTTTATTATACAGGTACAAGACTTTTATGAGGTAACTTATAGAAATATGAAATGAATATTTGTTGCAATGCCCGACGTTGGCCTGTCATATGGCTGTCTTCAACAATCGGTCAATAATTTCTTCTTTTTTTTTATATTAATCACACTAATTACTTGTAGTTTATATACGACACTTTTTACATATGTAAAAAATAAACACTTGCAGCAAATCTTCTTTAAACTTTCGTTAGAATAGAAGCTTGAAATAGCACAGTATTAAAAATTTTGCTTTTTTTAAAAAAATTTATGATCCTTACGTAATAAAATGGCTACTTTAATTTGTGCACAAACTCCTGCCCTGACGAAGATAACTTACCATCTTCAGATGTTATTTCTGCTAACAGCATTCTTCCATCTTTATAGGATTTTATTTCTTCAAAAATAGTAGTATCTGCAATTATGAAAGTAATAATGCTTATAATAAAAAATGTTCCACATTAATACCGATCATAAAAAAGTACGATCACTTTCAATAAAAGTGATTTTTATTTCTTAATGTCCCCTGAATTTTATCATTAGAGATTAAAACCACCTTACATATAACATAACAATGCCATTTTGGTAGCTAAATGCTACTTGGTTTGGCTCTCTGTTTGATGAATAAATTGACAATCTCCATCATTGCATGTTCCCATCAGTTCGTATGGACAAAGGATGCCATTGGGATTCGTGTTCCTGGTTAAGAATGATAGAAACAACAAAAAAAAATACTCAAAATTTTTGTACAATATAATTAGAAAAACTGTATATTATTCATAAGTAAATATTTAATACTATTGAATACTATTGAAATGTTTAGAGAGCGAAAACCCACCTTGATACTTTAAAATGTGTTAATATTGATTCATAAGGTAAAAGTGTCTTCTTCGTTGGAAATTCGTCTTCAAGTCTTGTAAAATTTTTCTTGCCACTGTCAGAGTCTAAAGTTGTAGGATTTATTATGTTATTTTCTGGCAGCTTATTATTCGTTGAATTAAGCATACCAGTAGTAGAAACGAGAACATCATTTAAATGTGTTCGTACAGTTTTTTCAATTTCATTTGATTTTGAAGATAATTTATCTTCATTAAAAATAGTTGCACTTTCTCTCAATAAAGATTCTCTTTGAGAAGTTTCTGTACTGGTAGTAGACACAGTCTCTTCTTCCAGTGTTGATAAATCATATATGTCAGAAATATCAATAGATGGTACTTTTTTTTGAGAAAGTTCCCGCGTATGATTAGCTACTTCTTTCAGTCTATTATCTAAAAGTTGTGCTCCAGCTTCAGGTATCCTAGAAAATATCACGAAGTAATCAAACATATTTATATTTGTTTGCAATGATTTAAAGATTATTTGTTTATAATAATTTTATTAATATATTACTTGTATTCTTTTCCTACAATTCTATTTCCCAAGGTCGAACAAATAGTTGCAAGTTTAAAACATTCTTGTCGACCTGCGTTGATCTTTCCATGTGCTTTTACTACTTTTGGACCTATATTATTAATACGATTACGCTGCATTCTTAATTTTTCTTCAGCAATTTTGAGTTGTTCCCTGAGCTTTTTTACTTCAGCAGCTAAATTTGTTTGTAGATCTCTTTCCATATGCCATTGACGAAGGTTACTAGACATGTCTGCTAAATCATCTAGGATTGTGTAGCTATTTTATCAATATAAAAACAAATTATTATATAAAAATACGTAAAAAATGCATAGATATTGACGAATTTATATTGAAAGTTTTTTTACCGTTTCATAACTAGTTCTTGTTCTGTATCTGTTAAACGTTTTTCTTGTTCTGCACGGGAAAGATTAAGCAGTGTATTTAACTCCACCTTGACATCTTTTTTAATTTCTTCCCAATTCTCTTCTATACTTTTTATATCTTTCCATGATTTATTGTTTTTTAACGATAAAAAATGACTATCATGTTCATTTTCTGTATTTAAAGTCAAGGATGTATTTTCTTGACATTGTGAAAGATGTAGCGTAGATTCAGATGTATCAATGCTTTCTTTGCTTCTTTGATGTCCTGTTAATGCAATAGTCGATGCATCTGAATCCACTGTACTGTTATCAAATGGAATATTATTCATAATTTCTTTTTCAGGATGTGAAAATTGATTTATATCATTATTATACATTTTTTTATTATCACTATCTTTATTTCCAGAAATATTTTCATTGTAATTAATTACTGCTTTGTTGTTTAAGGACACTTTATCATTTATTGTTACCACTCGTTTGTTTGTATCACTTTTTACTTGTACTTGAACATATTTCTCATTTACTTCATCTGTAGATAAAATTTTTAAGGGCGAAATTTTCGTTTTTGTTTGAATTTTTCGCATTATGTTTGTTGATTGTAGATTATTCGCAACTGTTTTATTTCCAATGTTATTTGGATTACTTTCAATGGATGCACAAATATTATTTGTCCTTGTTAATGTCCTTGACTGATTTAGAGTTGAGTGTTCTTGTTTATCAACATTATATTTGCTGATACATGACTGAATGTTGCTTGTTGATATAGTAGTATTTTTTATTGAGTCTACTAAATTTTTAGAACAATTTTCTTTATTTAATTGCTGTATATTTATACTTTGACTTTTTGAAGGCATCATATGATGTACTTTTGTATATAACTCTTTATTTGGCAATGTGGATTTTGAAAATACTTCCATATTTTTATTCTTTATTGTTTTATGTAGCTTCAGTTTCTCGCGTTCTAATATTTGTTGTTTTAATCGACGATATTCCTCTTGTTGAGATGCAGGTAAATGACGAACAGCCTATAAAAATATTCAAATAATTAAATATTTCATGTATAATAAAAATTTGCTATAGTATTCTTACCAGTGGTGTGTACAGATTGGATGAATTTGGTTTTCCTGGTTTTGTTGTTAATATTGTATCTTTTTTAGGTATTTGTGATATTAAAGTTGGTCTTGCAGCTGCTGCCAATGATTCTTGTTTTTTCCGTGCTGCACGTAAAAATTGATCTAAATTTTTTTCAAATTCTGCTGTAGAGTTTATTGTTGATTGATGTTTTTCCATTGTGACAGCATGTGCTGAAGTGGCAGCTATATTTTTTTGTCGCTCAAATTCAGAATCACTTTCTGTATCAGACTCTAAATTTATAACAATCCTCTGTATATCAGACAATACTTTTGTATTAGTAGACCATTTACTGTCATTAGATTTCACTGTAGATTGTACTTTTTCTGCAATCTTTTGCTTGTTATAAAGTGTAGCTTTCTGTAAATTTAATCTCTTTTGAATCATTGTATTTTGATATTTTTTTGCATTATTTACAACTTTTGTACTTGCAGGAATTGAAATTCTTTTTCTTTGTGGACCTTTTGTCATAGGAATTGTTTTTTTTCTACCAGTTGTTGTGTTTAAAGTTTTAATATTTTCAACAGATATATTTTCTTGTGCAACGTCATTTACTTTTCTTCCAGCATTTGACTGATTTTTATCATTTTCAGAACTATCCATGTGAGAAGTTGATAAATTATTAACTGCAGGTAATACAGTGTTTGACTCAGTTTGATTTACAAATACCTGATTTGATTCAGTAGATGTACTTATTGTTGTAATTGTAATTGAATCAGAACAATCGTTAGTAGCCATCTTTGCTCGTTTTGGCAAAGAAGCTAGTAAAATTGCTCTTAATGCTTCTTCATCTTCATCAAGACTTTGTCTTCTATCTTCTGTATTTTTTCTCTCTTTTAATGTATCATTAGATGAATTATCATTTCTTTGCATTTTTTCCTCATTAGTTTGTAGAGAAATTTCATTTCTTTCATCATCAATGTTTTTAGAGGCTTCTGATACATTGATACAATCTGTCTTATCCATTTGTATCAGAATTTCATTTTGATTATTTTTATCTCTACAAAGAACTTGATTTGATTTATGTATTTGTTTATTTACAGTATTTATATCATCATTTATGTTATTATGTTTTTTCGCAATTAATACGTTAGTTTTCTTTTTCGAAACTTTTTTAAGCAGTTTCTTTTTCTTTTGTATTGAAGTTTTAATATCATCAGTTTTATTTGAACTTGTAGTTATATTATTTTGTGTTAGACACAGAGATATTGCATTAGGATTGCATTCTATTAGCGAAGTATCAGATGATTTGTCAATAGATGTTTCATTAGTTAAATCTTCGTGTAAAAAATCATGAAATGCAGTTGGTATAGCTAAAACAGAATGAGGCTTTTGTGGGAAGGACATTAATTTTAGTGGTTTAAAAGAAGTATTTATCTTTGTACTTGTTTTTTCATTAAGAACAACTGGTTGCATTTCTGCACTTTTAAATGTAGGTTCTTGCTGTAATGTATTCTTCCTAGTTCGTAATGGTAGCTGCAATTGTTTGTTTGTTTTCAAAATTGGTGCTGGGACAAGTGTTCTATTAATTAATGTTGGTATTTTATTTATGTCTTTGGTAACATCTGGTAATCCTTTCATATAAAGCGGTTCTAACATTTTGTCTTTAACATTATTTGATAAATCATTTGGAATGCATTCTGAAGATTCAGGAAGATCATCAATTGTTATCATTGAACTACTTGGTGATATTGATTCCACGAGAGAATTTGTAGCAGATCCAACAATTGGATCGACTGAAAGAGTTTCTGCTTTATTTAATTGTTCATCTTCAATTATATTGCTTATTTGTTTTGTAGTTTGTGAATGTTGGTTTGTTGATACATTATTATATTGTTCATATGTATCAGAATTATATGATTCAAGAGAAACTAAGGAAGAATTTGAGGTAGTCAGTGGACCAAGAGTTTGTGGAAGAGCATGTAATAAGTCAGGATCATATATAGGAGTATCAGTTGGAGAATAAGGCATTTCTTGATTTGAATTAATATCCAAAGCTTCAGAAGTATTATTACTTCTAACAGCAGTACATGTATCTTCATAAGAATGTACATTTAAATGTGAATTATGTACTTTCACAAAATCTGATTTAGAAATTTCTTGGATATCAGTTGATAAATATTGTACATTTGCATTTGTAGCACATAATGGATTTTGTGGTGATTCATAATATACAATATTTGGCAAATAACTTTGATTTTTAATAATTTTCTCTTGATAAGACTTTTTATCATCCTGACTAGATATTATAGATGTATTAAAATTTGGACTATTATTTGTATTATTAAGACTAATGAATGATACATCAGATGGTTGAATACCTAACAGTTCTGTATCTATAGGTATATTGGCAATAATTTTATCTGTTGGAGAATATGGTAATTTTTCTTTTTCCCTTTCAACATCTGTATCTAATTCCATATCTTCTGTGTGACTATTTTCATTCATAGGAGGTGGAGTATGAGGTGGCGATGCAATATTTAACAATTCTTCTCCAGGTATAGGGATATTATCTAAAAAGCTTTGAGTAAATGGACTTTCACTGCGAAAGGTACCAGATTTCTTGGATTTTGCTGATTTTATACCCTTTTGAATTCTATTCTGATGTTTTTTTAATACAGCAGAACGAAGTGCAATCATTCGTAATTCTAAATCTTCTTCATCTTGATCATCATTTATGTTTACACTCATATTTTTTGCAATGTCACTCTTTGGTTGATCATTTTGTTTATTTGATTTATTTTGTTTTGTCTCAAGGGCTTTTTGTCTTAATAATGCTAAATCTTCATCATCATCTGCATCATTAGATTCTTTTTTAGTTATGTGTATTGTAGATTTTTCTTTTGAAGAATTTGTAAAATCCATATTATTGTCCGAAACACCTTTCATCATATTTGTTAGCTTCTCTTTTAATGAAGATGCATGATCCTTATTTTTATTTACAGTTTCTTCTAATAAATGAGTTCCTATTGAACCTAGTTGTCTGACTTTTTTTAATAATTTATGTGTATTGACATAGCTATGAGATGACATTAATTCAGCATATGATGTTTTCTTAGACATTGTCTTTGTTGACGATCTATATGGTGATCTCTTAGGAGATTTAAGTCTTCTTGGGGATCTCCTTATCGTTGGTGATCTAATACGATTGATTGGAGATTTTGATCTTCTAAAAGGAGATCTTGATTTCATAAGAGATCTGTGTCTTTTGGGTGGTGATCTTGTAATTATTCTTGATCTACTACTTCCATGAATAGGACTCACTTCTCTATGGTGTGATTTAGAATTATTTTTCGTTATATCGTGTTTTATTGTACTAACACATTCTTTCACAGATATGTCCACATTAGATGAGGAAACTTGATTACTCAATATTAATGGAGATGCATGATTTCTTTTCTTTTTTTTCTTTTTCTTCCCTCTACTTTTTCCAGGGGAATGTATGATAAATTTGTTAGAATTATTTGCAAGACCAACAATTTCCATATCACTGTCACTTGAAATAGGTACAAGATCATCATTTTTTTCTTGAAGTGTAGATGTATGTTTTACTCCAATGCATCCTGACTCTTTTATTTGATGACAGTTTTCTTTTCCCTGGACTGCGTCTTGTAGAATAAGGTCAACTTCTACTTGATTAGAACATGATATGTCGAGAATAATAATACATTGAATGTGAAGAAGTTTGATACATTATCAAGAAGAAACATATTAGATGAATTATATTTAAAAAATATTAAAAATATACATGAATCAAAAATATAAATCCTTTTAAATCTTGTCTTTTTAACAACAAAAAGAAAGTAAAGAGATATGAGAATTATTTGCACTTTCTACATTTACTGTTTGTATTATTCATATTTTTATATTAGAAACAGATAATATCAGATCTATAAGCTAATATCAATAATAATTTATTGCCGACGACTATAAGATTGCAAATATATATAAAAAAAAAAGCTGTATTATTTAATTTACCTCTTCTATTAGAACCATTGGAAGGATAAAATTTGGCAGGGATTGTACACCACGTTGTATTGTGTTGAGTCGATAGACAATTTGAACAATGAGAAATTTTAGTGCCGTATCCATAATTTAAATGTCCTTCCTCGGAAGAACTTACATCTTCCAAGGATATTTCACCTTCTTCTTTCTCATCTAACACACCAATTGTTTCCGTACACTCACTCGATAAATCGCTAGCCATTCTTGAACTTACCCTTGAGCCACGAATAATTAATCGCGTCCATCCGTTAAAATAAAAAAAAAAAAAA
>CAJDYZ010000858.1:4015-15539 GCA_903986555.1 Heterotrigona itama
GAGTATTCTGTCGATCTTTAAACGACTATCACCTTCCACTATCGCGATTCATAAATTCTTTCAAGCTTGGCCCCATCTCCCTTGCTCCTTTTCTCCGGCAATTTCTAACATTCGCAAAATTCCAACCTTTAAAGATCTCCTGTTCATATCCTCGAACGGGCCTTGGTAAAGCTACTATTCTTTCTAGAATAAAGGGGGGAAAAACGAAATAAATCGGCACGTGAAACGCGATTTCAAGCAACGCGGAAGGGAACCGCACGGGAATGCACGACGCAGGCTTTGAAAGCCACACACACAGCCGATATATCGACTCGCTCCCACCCTCGATCGGCTGCACACACCACGGACACGTGCTCCGAGTGGACACGTCACACATCCGCGAAATTATTATGTTGAATGCACGTTGACTGCAATGCAGTCGGAATAGACAAATATGTGTATAATTTTTCGACCATTTGACTCCAACAAGAATCCATTCACGAACGGACGAAACAGGAAAATTAATAGCTAGCAGCAAGGAAAATAATAATATTGTACGATATATCTGTATAGGTAAGTGATAATTATTCAAATTCTGTTGTAAAAAAAAAAAAAAAGATATTCTATAGAAAACATAGAGGTGTTCCCATTGGACAACTTAATTTTTAATTGGCAGAATTGGAATAAGGCTACACGATATTATCTTCTATTCTTCGAAAAATGTCGAACAAGATTATTTAATCATACAATTAAATTGGTGAATTCTAAACAAGATATGCAGAATCTTCTTCAATTCTTAGATCTGTCTAGGATGTTATATGTCTGATACAGCATTTACCGTACTAATACATTGCTAATGACTGTGGATATTTATAGAAATTTAAATCTTCGTGCATTTGATTAAAATGCAATATTTACAAGTACTTCCGATATTTCATATATTTTTACATGTTATTTCCATATTTTGACATTTTCAATAAATAGATAAAAATCTGCATTCTACCAACGACCTTCGATCTTGAAGTTAAACAAATGTTAAAATACAAATAAAGAAAAAAAAAGAATTTTTAAAAACATTAAAAATAAAGTAATGGTAATAGGAAAGTTATAATTTATGAAGATACAAAGCTTCGGAGGGATTTGTTGAGAAAGATTGAAAAAATAATTTAGAACACACATAAGCACAACGATTGTAAAGAGGAACTTAATTGTCCAACAGAGACACATGACACAAAGTATAACGATCATGGTAAAAATGGTACTGCACGTCTAATTTAATTTAACGCGAGAGTCCTTTTAGACACACAACAAATCAATTACACAGAGTGCAAACAAAACATATTGAATTAGGTATAAAGCGATACGATGTAATTCAATTAAATTATGATATATGATAATATTAAGTACGTTATAACTCGACTGCGGATTTTCGTGCGAATTCTGAATGTAATTAAAAAACACGGTAAAAAAAAATCCTTTTCACTAAATGATATAAATGACATAAACTGTACTTTAAAATATTTGACACATTTTTTCATATTATATTATACGTATTCTGTGCAATTTTGCTCAAAATATAACACACCATTATTGTCATTTTTTTATTATCCAGTGAGCGTAAATGTTTCCCCTTTCCTCATTTGTCAAATCAATTTTAAAATTAAGGTTAGTTAGAGTAATAATAAACGCAGAAATAATATCTATATAATAAATGTGAAAATACACGTGAAATGATAATTTATGGAAACTTTGCAGAACGTAACAGTAAAAAACAGTAAAAAAATATGATGAAACGAGTCTCAAATCAACATAAATTTGTAAATTCATTCACAAACGTACGAATCATATCAGCAGTGATCTGATAATAACGTAAACAAATATTGAGATAACATAATGTTCTCTCATTTTGTTGTGAAAAAAAATCATAAGTTTCTAAAATCCATCGTGTCAGCATCAGGCGGAGATGAAGCATCCCCGACCGACAACTGTTGGATTTTAATGTTTTCAATCCGTCTGGGCCGCGTGGGATTCATTTCGAAGCCGCATCTTCAGCACGAAACGAGCAACCAAGAGTTTTATGCCTCGATCCGACTCGGTGCAAACAGGTTCGCGAGCGTTTCTAGCGTTTGCAAGAAACGTATCCTCGCGAGCAGCAGGGGACATAAACGAGCGCGAGCGAAATACTCGTTTCTTGGAGAGGCGCCATAAGCGGCTGGACAATAACACCACTCTGCGTTCCGAGAACCGCTTGAAAACCGTCTCGACGATAATGGTTGACTTTTCATCTTTGTCTTTGATTTGATCTGCGACGCGATTCCCATTACAAGTCCCTCGGTCTTGTATCATTCATCGATTCAGGTATTAAAATTTCAAGATCGACCCTTTGTATTCGAAATTATCAGACGCGCACGCTGACTATGAAAAATTACCGATAATTTGTACTGTTACAACTACGTAGGACAATAGTCATTTGGAAATAATAGCAATTCACTTGGAAGCATGAAACTCTGTGCTTTGGCAGCTATGAGTTCGTTTTTTTATATTATGCAAGATAGATGATGGTAAGGTGAAGATATCTTTATTTTCGAAAAATTGTAGAAACACATTAAGACAAGAATAACTTAATTCAGTGAAAGAATTTACAGCGTCTAAAAAGCAGTCGTAGAGAAAAAGTTTCAATTTTTAAGGCCATGGTGAATCTAGCTATAAAAGAAAGTACCTTTATTTTCCCACTCACTACATCTATTAAAAAAAAAAAAAAAAAAAAAACCAATTCAAAACTATTAAAAATGCGAATTGTTAGGTGATTTTTTTTTTCATAAAAACGCAAATGACAATTTTAACAATTTTTCATTTTTTAACATTTGACATTTTTATTAATTTTTTTCTGTCATTGAATAAATTTTAACAGAAAAAAAAGGAATTTTCTAATAATTTAATGTACATATACTGCATAGTTCTTCTTTATCGAATATCTTAATATTCGGACGTTATATCGTTAGAAGTTCTAGAATAGAATCAATTGATCTAGCATGTAGATATTCTGTCTTCGAAGATATTCGAGAAAAAAATTTAGACTCACGTAAAAAGAGCTATATTACTTTTAATATATCTTTCTGAATGCTATAAGAAATTATTATTGTCGGATTGAAGTGATGTAAAAACTCTTAGCTAACGTCAGAATATAAAGAATTAAAGGATGACTTGAAATTAAAAATTTTGAAGATTCAACCTTCGAAAGACTTTGCAAATTTGAAGATTATAGAATCTGATGCTAAAAGGCCGAGATTTCCAAAGATCTGCTTGTCAAATTAACAATAAACGAAAAATTGCATCAATTGCAGGAGATACACTGTAATTTCTATTATTGAAAAACTAAACACACACACACACACACACACAAGGAAATAATACAACAATTAGTTAGTTCAATCATAATCATAAATTTTCGCCATAGAAAACAACTGTGTGACCAGAAGATCTACGATAATGGAAGACTCATCTTTATCTGACCTACAACGTGGTTTCCGCCTCATAAATTTTGATTTACAAGAATAAAAAGACTGATTCGTTTGGACATTTTGTTCACGTACAAAATTTACACATTCATGACTTGAAACTTGTTCTCGACTCGGTGTCCAACGTGATTATTATCTGACTTATTGTTAGTAATTTACGCGGATGTGAAAACTAGCTTTTTTGCAAATTTCGTATATGTCCACCTACATATAACCCTCTCTCTTTTCCTTTCATTTACAATTTATACAAACATGAGAATTGAGTTCCTGGAAATTTCACTTGCACTTGAATAATTCAGATATCGTTGCGTAATAATCGTAAAAGTGATTTAATTCCAATTTCTACGATTTTCCAATCGTAAACCATAAATAGGCAGTCGGGAACGATACGTTGTTTAGTCGGTTATTTCACATATTTTTCCCGATTTAACTGCGCTGATATTTCAATTGTTCAATACGTGTCGCTGGTGTTTCGGCTCATTCTACGTATAGTTTCTAATTCCCCTGATCAATATCAGTGCTGGCATTTGCGCAATTCGCGGAGATAAATTTTCACGACTGCTACGATATGTGGATCCGAGTGTTTGGTTCTAACTCGTGAATGGTCTATACAAATTGTTGAAATGGCCCGAGCACACTTTTTCTTTCCACTGCAACGTTATTGATATATCAGTAACGCGTCCAAGTTTTTTTTTTTTTTTCCATTAAAAATGCTGGCCAATAGCGTTGCTGTCCAGGATCTTGTTTTTCAGAGCAAACAGGTTAATCCGTTAAAGTCAAAGTGCCAACTGGATTCGGTGTGGGACGCTGGAAAACCTGCTTGATGTGCCAACTAATTTGGCAATATCCTCCGTGTAATATATATCACGTACCATATCTTGCTACTGTCACTCATCACCGTTTTTACATATTGATCACTTAGTACCGTGAAAGAGATTAGCAATTGAACTTTGCACATTTGTCAAACTTTGGCTGCAAGTATTCTTATTTATTTATATCGGGTTGAAAAAGAATAAAAAAAATTTTGAGATTCTGAACTACTAAAGAAATTACATGTTAAAATTAACTGACGAATTTAATTAATTAAAGTGATGAATTCTCCTTATATTTCGTATTTTATAATTATTCGTTCTCCTGTATTAATTACTCCATTTCATAACAATTCGCGTTGTTTTAAGACTGCCAGAAAACACTTTCGAAAAAATTACTTGTAAGATGATGCAGTGTAGGTACACGTATCAAGTTGATCGATTTTTAAACTAGGTTGCGCGCGATCTAATGGATGATTTTCTCTCAAACGACATACTAAGGAGCAAATATCGCGTTAAGCAAGACTATATAAACAGGGACTATAACCGCGAGGAAGAAGTAAAATGGTGGAGAAGCAGGCAATCGTGAATTGCATCACATTTCGCGTGGTGTGCGCGTCAAAGGTAAATCGAAATGGGACTCTCTGTGCGCGTGCTTTTCCGGGAATAATCAAAGAACGACCTTGAAATCACCAACAGTGGAAAAATAAGCCACGCGAATAGAAAGGATAAACCGCGAATAATCCTGCTGCGGTCACGCTGATTGCTGCTTCACCGTGATTGAATTACAATTTCCCAAATGCCCTTAACCTTCGATACGATTTGATTCACTCGAAATATCGGACGACTGTCACTGGCCGTGAATTTTAATGATCTTAAAATCGACTTCAACGGAATTGGCGTGTGAAAGAAACACCATACCTAAGGTATTCAGGTATTTCAAGGTTACGATTCTTACGTATGTACATTGTAAATTAAAGCACAGCCAATCTGTAATTTAATATAGTTTACTAAAATGTCGAAACTTACATAGTCGGAGCATCAATTCTTTTAAAAATGACGCGAATTCACACAAACACAGATAGAATCATTTCACGAGTATTAATTTTTTCAATTAATTGAAATGACACAAGGTAGAATAGAATATGTAACTTGATTGGTCTTCCAATAATTTTGATAAACTGAATCCTTCATTTAATTGTTCATAAATGCTGGTTATGAACATATTATTGACGCCAACAAATTCGAACGAATCAAAATTTCAATAATAGGATACTTAGAAGCTTGCATCTGGAGATGTATAATTTCTGTAAAGATGATTGTATTTCAGAAACAAACATATCAGGCATAGATTTATATGAATTTGTCTTCTTTTTTTATTGCGCAGTGCCTACATATTTTGATACACTCTGTATACTATGTATTATTATATCTGTATACAGTATGCATCATTTTTCATAAATATGCTACATATTTTGTCGTGAAATTCAATTACACGTGTCGTTGTTATTTTTTTATCATTCCTGCTACATTTTTTATAAATGTAAATAAATTTTGGGATTGTGATTTCGCATATTCTTACATATTCTTCGAAATTTCAGAACCAAAAGCCGTGGTTCTTTATCCTCGCTAAATACTTCAGGTCAAGTGATAAAATAGGACGAAAATTATAGCTCGCGTTGCTATATTCACTTGTCCGTAAATAACTTTCATTTTGCAACACCGTCTCATTCACGATTTAGGAAGCATGTCGTGTTTCAGCAAACTTCGACCCGCTTCTCGAATTAAATGTTTCACAGACGAGTCCAAAAATAATGCTCGCCAACCGAACTGAATTAAACTGAACAGCATCAAACATACATCTCAGTTCGGAACTATTTTTAATTCGATTGAAATGAAGCGATGCGGGCAGAGTTCGAGTAATTTACATCGCGATCCCCCTCAATCTGAATTTCACTTTATTTTAGAAAATACCGTGTCCAAACCACGGTTCCATCACGATTTAAACCATACCGTTAGATAAATAAATCAGCGATTCCTTTAAGTATCATTGTTTTACAACGTCTGTGTAGAAATTCTTCTAAAATTTCGACATCATCATCCAGACTGAATCATCTCACTTCCCACAGAGGATTTTTCCTTCAATCAGTTAACAAAACTACAAACCTTGCACACCGTTGAAAATACACGCATACATGCTGTTCAATGCCACTTCGACGTACGCAATCCGAAGAACAATGCTCGTGAAATTAGCATCGCGCAGATTACCATTTTAACAAAATTATCGTTAAACTCGATCGTGACACATCTTAATGCTCTTTTCTCGTAGCCTCATTATCGCGTACCGATAAGACCACTAATTCCTTCATCACCGATTGTTTGCACATAGTCTCAGCTTCGGCTGACGCGTCGAAAGCGATCTCTCGCTTGCTTGTTATCGCGCCATTCAAACAATCCTCGAGACGCCATGCGAACGCCAACGATCAGAAAATTTTATCTCCTCTAGACAATGGCTGTGCTCACCACTTTTGATCGATCATAGATACGGGTGTAAGGATGAATTGCTCAAACAAGGACTGCTTTTATATCCAGATAATAAAAACTGCACCAATCGCAACGCTACTTGTACTAAAAGTTCCACGTCAATACCTTTTTTTATTCTATTTAGTATTCCAATCAACTTTTTATTCTGAATTTTTTAACTGTACCACATTATTTTCTATATGACATCCAACCATCATACATTCTTTATTTTTTCAAGTTAATTTGTTCCTTGGTATCAAACTGACATAATGGTAAAAAATTATCATTAATCCTTCAAGGACAACGTCTAATGTTGACGATAAATTTAAGTTACATTAATAATGTATCATTGATAATAATAATAATTTTTGTAGCTCTAAATGCTCACATGTATATAATAATTTCCAATATATTTAGTAGAGTTGGTACACAGCACAGATGTCCCTGAGGGGTTGAATGAAAAGATGAATTCATAAATTCTTTTATTGGCAATAAATTCCAACTGCGTAATAATATTCGCACAAATTCTATTTTCACGTATTGAGATTATTAAATTTCATATCTTCTCAGAACTATCATTCGGAAAAATGGTCACACCGAATCCATCGTTGCAATAATTAGAAGACAGATTGTACTGCTCGCCAAAGAACTTGAAAACGAATATTCTTTGCAACTCTGACAACATATTTTGTTATTAAGAATGTCAATATGAAAACAATATTGCTATGTGTTAGAAAAATAAATGTCACAGAACCTGTACTTAACATTTGTATCCTACAAAAAAAATATAATATTTCATTTAAAAAAAAAAGTGCAAATTAACACAAAGAATGAATGGTTCAAGATCGGAAGAAATATGTCTCAAGCAAGAATAGATGGAAAAGTTTGTGAATTCATTTTCCAGTATTTATTACATACGTTGCCATACATGACCCGTAGAATATCATTGATACAGTAGATTTAACATATTTTAATATATTATTATAATAACATATTTTATCGAGAAACTGATACAATTCATGTTCCATTTTATTTTGATCTCTACCTGATATATAGATAATTATTAATTCTTCTTTCTCTGGATGATTTCACTTATCTCGAGCTCGAAAGTTAAACAAACAAATGCAAGAACGAATCCAAGATAATGCACGACAGTTATTGGTTAAGATAACAAGATACTAATGCTGAAATGAAATTGCTTGATAATCGCACCATTTTCATTTGTTCATTGTGTACGTGAAAGCTGTATAAATGCAGCTTGAACTTTCGTCTATTAGGCTGATTTCACTGAATCTTTGATAATAAACGTAAGTTTGATTTAAAAGAGTAATCATGCTGCGTTTATTGCGGAGGAAATTTGCCTTTTATTGTCTCCTTTTCATTGAAAAAATTGTATAAATTACAAAAATTTTCATTACGGTAATTAGTTGAAGGGAACGTAAGAAAAAAAGAATATGTTTATACTTATTACATTAAATAGGTTACCTAACATCCTCAAGTGAAGAATCATGAAATACAATAAGGACAATGTTATTTAACATTCATTTAAATTCAACTTTCTCTTGTAATGAGAAAAGAACCTCGAAATTTCAATTAAGAAAAAAATAAGAAAGAAGGGAGTGAAACAATAACTCTTTGTAACGTTTGAAACGAAAAATTCTAGAGTATCTTAAACAACATTTTTTTCTGCATTTAATTAATAAAGATCTTATTATTTTACTTCAAATGCTTCGCTTACATGAATAAAATCTGCAATTTTTCGCGTTCAAAGATAAAAAAAAATTTCTCGAGAAAGTGGAATAATTTACTTGTACACTTTATTGAATTTTTATCGATTCATCGATTTTTCAAGACAGTAGAATAATTTGCCTATATACTTTATTGAATTTTTATCGATTGTTCGATATATCGAAAGTTTTTTACAATGTTTTTTTTCTCAAATTCTCAAAAATGTAGAAATAGTTGTATCATTATGTTTGTAATAATAAGATTTCTCTCGTTATCTCGTCAAAAAGGAAGCTCCGAAAATATTTGTATGTTTCTTAAATATTCAAACTCAACCATTAAGTTTAACGCATGTCCCTCGCAAATTTTTCTGAACAACCTGTTTGCGTTTTGTGTTTAACTAGACCCATATGCAAGCTAGTACACGCAACTGGAATTGTTTGAGTAACTCATCAAATATTGATTTTAGCAGTAATGAGCTATAGGTACGTCTAGATGCGTAAAATGTATCAGAAAAAAATAATTGCATTTCATATCAAATTTAACAAAATGTCTTGTAGATTTGAAGACATCTTTTATTTACGTATGTGAGAACTATACATGTATGTTATGTGTGAATTTTTCGTTAGAATAGCATCTTTAAAGATCGCTTATACAGCTTCAATCAATTAAATATTGTACATTGAAATTTCAATGGCTCTTCCAATATCTTACTGTTTGAATATATTGCATGACAACAATAAGCACAAAGCGAGCACGTGACAATAGAGAATTCTATAAAATTCACGAACATTCGTTACAGCTATTGAAGAATGTCCTCTGCTCCTTTCCATTCGCATAATTACTCTCATTACGCTCGAAACGCAACTTTAAAGCAGTATACATTGTCGAGTCACACGTAACGATCCTAACCTCTCGAATTATCCAAAGACTTCGACAAAGAGCTTCGTCTAACTCCTAACACCTGCACTTAACCTTAAATCACACCTACCATTCTACAAACTTTCCAAAAGACTATTAGCCCACCCAAATCGCACAACAATAGAATCCAGCCTTATAATCCTGTTCGAACTCGACTGTTTTCCGAAAGGAAATCTGCAGTCAGGATCGGTGGGAGAGAAAGTCGTTTCCTGCAGAATATACTATTGCCGCGTTAACTGACCATCGACTTAGTCGGTTATTTTTATACTATCATACTGTCATACTCTCTCTCTCTCTCTCTTTAGATGAAATTGTGATGTCAGACGAAATCACAGCTCATAAGAATTTAGCATATTCAAAGGGATCTGGTGGATCGTAGCCGGTCGAGACTGCGCATGCGCTCGAAGCGAAAACTAACCTGCAAAAGCACGTGACGGTGTCCTCGACGTCGATGGAAAGGGACGTGTCGATGGCTGAATATTTGAGCACCTTCCTGCTTCCCAAACCAAACATCGGACCAATTACGCTGAACAACTGACGAACAAGGCACGACACACTAGCTGCTTCTTTTCCCCCGCTAGTAGCGAATTGTGAAAACGAACCAGCAGAACGAACAGCCGGAACGAGCGGAACTGACGGAAGGAACTCAAGTCGAACTCAAGAAAACTAGGGAACGCAGAGTAAAAGATAAGATGGTAAGAGGTAAGAGGTAAGAGGGAAAAAGGGAAAAGGGGGAAATGCTACGACCGATGCGGTAACTGAGGCGCGTACAGGTATGTACAACGAACGACCAAGCACAAACTGACGTCGCCGTTCTCCAGTCGTTCGCCAGGTACCAGCTACCGCTATCAGCTATCGGCCGCTACGCTACGATAAACGGAGAAAGCGACTCGCGGCCGACGTAGTCGGCTCTGTAGTGGGGGAGGACAAGTTTCAAGGAGGGGATGAGAAAGATGTGATGGTGGGGAGACGCGAAAAAAACAACGAATAAAGGAAAAAATGAAATAAAGTATAAAGGTGTACACACACAGTTCCATCGTTTCGGCTGTTCTAAGGCAACATTTCTACGTAATTTTGTAATATAATGGTATTATACATCATACGTTAATAAATATTAACGTTTCTCTCTGTTGTTTCTTTTTTATATTCGATAGACAAGTGTATCTCTAATTTATTTGATAATGGTACTCTACGTGTGTATTCTTAAGGTTTCACCTATCTATAGAATTATAGAATATCTGTTGAAGTAATTACAGTAGAAACTTAGATCAGAGTATTTAACCTGAATCGTTTCGTTACTATTAGATTGCTATCGAACTACCCCATCAGTGATCCATAGGATAAAAACTCGGTGCGTGTTCACACCGAAACACAAGCAAGATGGCAACTAACCAAGGAATATCCCATATATTCTATGTCTCAGATATATAACACCTTAGGAAGTCTGACAGAAACAAGATAGTGCGTGGGTGTGCGTTACCGATGGGACAGAAAGGAGAGGCAGAGATGCACGATGTGGAATATCTCTGTGTACGTGCGTTTTAGAGAGAGAAACAGGGTGGGGAAAAGCTTGGCATAAAGGGGCTTCCCCCTGTGCGCACACTATGCCCGTCTTCGTCGCACCCCTCGATATTTTTAAACGTCATTTTGCATGGATATATCATATACAAGCGTGGTCGTCTGGCTGTCTCCGTCTTTCGTTGTAATGTAATTACGGGAGAGGCTAGCGCTCAACGAAACCGAACAAGTTCTTTCTCTTTTAACATCCGCACGCCGTGTGTACCTGTTCTTCAGGGTCGCGAGTGATGCAGCGGACGGACGGTGATGGCGGAACGAGCAGACCGATTCCACGAAGATGAGGTGGAGGAACGGAGGAAGGCGATAATAGTGAGAGCGATACATCATCACGGATACTCGGAGCACAATTAACTCTACGGGATTCTGCTTTGTAATAAATGACGGGGACTCTGTACTTCCGATGAAATTCAAGTTCTTATTGCACGTGGTTTTTTCATATTGTAAATAAAATTTCAAAGAAAGGAATGCCTG
>CAJDYZ010000890.1:19486-41879 GCA_903986555.1 Heterotrigona itama
ATTAAAGTTTGGAAAAAAGATATCGATTACCAGGTCTCACCACGATGAAGCGACTACGCGCGAGATCTCCCTCTGGGCCCATCCATAATTCCATCCATCTTCTATTGCATGCAAGTCTCGATATTCATTCTTAAAAAATACCGAGTTCTTATTCTACTTAGCCCAGGATTACATAAAAAGGAGACAGATGTTCCATAGTTGGATTCAAATCTAATGGTTAACTCTAACAATTATACAATCATACAATACAAAAATGCAAATCATACAATATGTCGCAATTATTCGCATAGTAATGATATACTGCCTAACTTGGATCGATATTTCCCAACGTAACAAAGTATGTTCTCGCGTTTGATTCACTATCGCATTTCGAAACGACATCAAGCTAAGAAACCTATAGTCCAGTTTATATTGTGCAAAATTGTTAAACTGGTTTATAGGTTGCGTAGCTTGATATCGTTTAATATTTGGAAAACGATATCAATTACCGGTTCTCGCCACGAGGATATGACGATATAATTCCATCCATCCTCCATTATGTACAATACTCGATATTCAAAAATTTATGTAGAAAAGAATTATGTAGTCAAAATCAAATTAAGCAGTGATCGTCGCTTCTGAATTCAAAGAACAAAAAATATATATTATATGACCATCTTTTCCATTATTGTAAATAAAATAATTTAATTGTTATGAATGAATTATTCAAACTATGAAATAGTGCGTATATATAAGGGAGTTCAATCACTAATTCAATTGTAAGTAAATAGTTAAAATTGTTTAATAACATACAAAAATATTATAGAATTGCATTATTTTATAGTTTGAATAATTCATTTAAAACAATTAAATTATTTTATTTCTATAACATTTCTAAACATCATTTAATATAATTTTCACAATCTTTCTATTACGATTAAACAATTAAATTAATTATTCAATAATTTACATTATTTGTCTTAAATACATTACTGAAGTCGATTGTTATAAATTGTTAGTTAAAATTTAGTAGCGTTGCAGACTCTGCCTAAATCAATATGGTAGAACGTAACATGAAAATGGTAGGGGGTCAGGTGACTCCCAAAACATGGGAAACTAAAAAGCATTGAATGTCCGGTCTATCCTAGTTAGTCAATGATTATACATATCTATAATAAAATATCGTACTTTAAGAACTGTTTCTATGTGTAAGATAACTGTAGTACGTTCTAGGTAGAATCGTACTTCGGCACACCTGTTTCATTCATTGGATTCATATTTAGTTACTTTGTCTACGATCGAAAATATAAGAAGGTTATCGAAAAACTAATTTTGTTAATAAGATATGAGAAGGAAAATGTACTCAAAAAGTGTGAAGTGCAATAAAAACAAATAATTTGGCAGTATTGTTTAATAAATGTTAAATAAAGAAAGACGGATCTATCATGTAAATGAAACAATGCTAATTATACAAAATGACTAATGGAATAAATATTTCTTGAAAGAAATAATGTTGTACTTTCTACTACCTTCCGGGAAGGTAGTATATGAATTTAAAACATTTAAATAAATGTACTATTTCTTAACAATTATATTTTAAACACGACATATATAAATATGGCACAAATACAAACTTCAGGCACGGATGGGCTGCCAAAGCATTTTGTTACCGCTATGCGTACACTTTTTGATATTATGGATGACCAAAATACAGGCTTTGTGAAATTTTCTGATATTGAAGGCAGATGGCAAGACGATGGAACACAAGGTCTTCCAAAAGGTGTTTTAGACAGCCTTAAAAATGTCACTCCACCCAATGGCTTATTGTCTTTTGAAAGATTTTGTACAGGACTCAAGATATGTTTACTACAAATTCAAACGGATAGTGATACAAAGAAACACGATGGTCAACCAAATAGACCACCATCTGCTCCAATACTTATACCTGACAATCAAAATAAAACAACATGGACATCCCCGAATACAGCAACTATTAGGCCAAATAATGCTATATCTCAGCAGCGTACTTTAAGCATGCCACAGTTATTACCAGGTCGAAAGGATGTAAATCATACACACTTAGAATTAATGGATGGTACGCCTAGAAGTGGGCCTGAATTGAAACTAAATAAGGCGTATGGACCCCCAAAACCTCCACGTATGGGTGTTGCATTAGACACTAGGACTGTTAATTCAGATAGAAATTTTGACAAATCTGAAATTCGAACTGTATTGCAAAATTGGCAGATGGGTTTATTAATGAATGATGATAAAGCTATAGAAAAAAGACAATTGCCAGCAGTGAATTACAGATCTGATACTAGAACGTTATTAAGACCAGCTAGAATATTAGGAGATGGTAAAGCAGTTGAATTACAAAATAGTAATCAAGTTGGCTTACAGCCAAAGAAAGTATTAAGTAGGCGTAGAGAACCTAGGCGTCACACGTTGCAGAATGGTATTGATTATAATATGGTAAAGATATTCTTTTCTAGGATTCCCAACTAACGATTGGTGATTGGTTTTGGGTATGCATGAAATTTAGTAATTATTAACATGTAGATAATGATACAGTTTATATTAAATACTCAGCTTGGTATTATAATAAATTTATATTACACTCTAATAGAATGCATAGTTGGGAAGCCTGTTCCTTAATTTTTAATAGTAATACTCATTTGTTAATTCTTCTTTTTAGATGAAAAGAATGAAACAAATTGAACAGGAGAAAGACGTATTACTTCAAGGTCTTGCTGCAGTCGATAAAGCCAGAGAATGGTATTTGAAACAAATCTCTTCTACTCAGGAAAAAATCAAACATCTTGGACGTATGGGATCTCATGTGGTATGAAATATTTTTTCCAACTTTATAAAATTAACTGAAATATGTACCAACATATGTATCCTTATTTAGGAACAATGGACAGAAGCACAACAAGAACGTTTAGAATTACAACGTGCTCGAGTTTTAGAAGTTAACAGACATTTAGCTGCATTAATAAGTAGTTGGGAACGTGGTGGACTTCCCCTTCACATGAATCTTGCTTTCCTTAGTACTCCTACATCCACTCAACTTCAACAAGATATTTTGTCTAGGTTAAAACAACAAAATCATAGATTAACAGAGGTAAATTAAATAAATATATATATGCATATAATTAATGATACAAGTTAATTCGTTTATGTTAATTAAACATCAGGAAGTCAGTAAAAAAAGCCAGCGGATAGCAATACTTGAACAAGAAAAGGACAACTTGATTCGAGAATTGTATAATAGACAAAGTGGTATGGTTCAATCTAGAAGAGCAACAATGATACATGAACAACATGATCAAACATTCATGTAAGGTACTAACAGTTGTTACTTAATACTTATGATATATAACATAAAATTATATTTTACATAAATATTGCTGTTTTAGAATATAAATAATCAAGGTTTGTCTTTAATGACATAATGAAAATCTTGGATATACATATATTACGAAAACTAATTGAGATCATTATTATATTTAAACTTTAATTATATGCGTTGAAATATTTTAAATATTTCTGTGAAACATAAAATATTTTTGTAAAATATTTACAATACTAATATTTAAATGTACTTATACATTATAAATGACGTCTTAAAATTTTTATAATCCGTCGAAGAATTGAACGAGAGATTATATTCTTTTCTAATAAATTATTATTGTAATTAATAAACTGCCTTGACTTAATTTTATATTACGATATTGTAATCTCAGTTTAATCATAAAATTGAATAAGTTCCTATTACATTTTTGACACTAATTATCCTTATTTTATAAACAAATATTCCAAAAATTAAAGAAACAAAATGTACACATCTCACAGTGTAAACGACATTTACTTCCGGAATTATGACTGTGCGTGTCAAATGTTATCGAACTTTAAAATGCGATAATATATTTCCCCAACCACCCAACATTACTATTCAAAAATGAAGTAACAAACCACATTTCATATAATATTCTTGCAGTGTAAGAAAAACCAGATGAATATTAATCTAAAAAATTAATTTCCATTTACATTTTATTTTAAATATAAAAGAAATTTCGATTACTTATACAAAAGTAGAGGTAGAAAGTAATAATTTTTTCTGTCGGCCACGTGGTCTATTTGGAAACACCAGATGGATTGGTATCGTATGGATGGGATCATATAACAGATTGGAGCTAATCCCAAGGAATATAATGTTTCGTAAGTTTTGAGCTATCCTAGCCCGAGGAAACCATCTCAAGATTCTATCATTGTTTGAAATAATATAAAAATTCATAAGTAAACAATGTTAATAGTAAAATTTTTATAAAATTACCAAGTTTAAAATTAACTGAACAAACATCATTGATATAAAAAATTCACGTCACAGTATACATGTAAGTTTATTAGAAATACATTATTGTGTAGTCAACAGTTGATTTTACACCCCACGCATGGCTCTTTAGTCTAGCATAGCCTGGTGGGTGTACTAGCTAAGCGCGTTGGGCCGCATTTTGTTAATAGTCGTAAAGAGGCAGTTGCCTTCAGCTGTCTGATGTAGGCTGTTCAGTCCGATTGACGCGTTCAACGAGTATAGATGCTAGCTGACACAAGGAACGTTGCACCGGAGCACGAATTTTATCCTCGCGATAGTGAATGTGTAAAGAGCCCCCTTTTGACGAGCGACCTTTAACCCCACCGAGTTCAAATAATAGCCTAGCTGCAGGCGCTGGTCGTCGATCTCTGTCTTCTGACATCTACAATTATCTGGATTATCGTTATCGGAACAGCTCTCCCCCCGGATTTTGTGTGAGCTTCAGGTCCATCATGCTACCAAGACTGGTACTACCAATAATTCTGCTACTCGTTATTATAGGTATGAACACGTTACTTGCGTTTCATACGTTCCCCTAATGTAACACAATATAGAATACGATAGAAAATACTTTGTGAAAACGTGAAAACGTGACATGTCACTTCATAAAGAATATCATTTTTGATCTTTCTTCTTTAAATCATCAGAAGTTTTACAGTGATAATATACCATATGAATTGCGTTATCGTAAGCGAAATATTGATTTCTCGATCTTCTCGTTTACTCTCATTATATTTTAATCAGCACATTAGCACATTAGCTTTCTTCCATGCATGTCCTCCATTAATTGCATAGAGATGCTCTTAAACGATACAAATTAGATAATTTCGAAATTTAGAAAACGGTGAAGATTTTATTTGAAGATGGTGGAGAAATCATTTTATGATACTGTTTATAATTAGCTAACTCTTAAACGACGCTGATTTAAACGGTAGTAATTCGCTTAAAATGAAATAAATGCAACTGTACCATTCCAAAGAGATCTCGGTTCATTCACCGAGTAGACAGATAATGTATCGCGATAATGAAGCGTACTTTCAATGATGCACATTCCGCGCCTGCTCTTGAATATACCTTGCGAAATATATGTATTTAGAAATAAAAAGTCGTTCTTTTCTGCACAAATAAAAATGAATACGTTAGACAACAGTTCAGCTAGAGAAGAAAATAATTTAGTAATTTAAGTTTCATACCCGAAAATCAATTAACACCCGCGGAGACATGCTTTATCTCGTCGAATGTTTATCAATTTAGGTAAGTGGGAAGTGCAGTGGACACATCCGGTACAAATAGCCTCTGACAGCATATTTTTTCATAACATTATCTTTTCCAGAATAAATAAACTGCAGATATATTCACTACAAATAGAGAATATTATGGGAAACTTAATGATTTATAACATTTACTGCTTGAATATTTATCACTTTTTTTTGGCGATGTAAAATTAATCTCATCACCAATAAATTCCCTCCTATATCGAAATATATGTAAATCCATTTAATTTCATAAAATTTTAATCTATTAAGAGTTACATAATATCGACTTCATATAGACTCTTATTTATCCTTTACTGATAGAGTTGGTGTTCTTTTACACTACTATCATTTAATCCGATGAACGATTTATGTTTTGTTTTTCATGCTGCCTTCTTGAATGAAAAAAGGAATCAAAAAATTGATTATTTCGTAATTTTATCGTAATTTAAACGATATATTGATATCTCTGAAAATAATACAATAAATTACAAATTTAAATAAAAAAATTTAATTAAATCGTATGCCATGTTATATTGTTACATATATTTATTGAATATTTTTGATTTTGATTGCAATAATAGGTACGTTATCAAAAGCTTGTGATTTGGATCAAATGCAATATGGATGTCGTATCTATAATGCTCAATGCAGATGCGGTTACGGTTGTTCCTCCGAATATAGATATAGTACTAACGATGATTGCAAAGAAGCGTTAAGAGGTAACAACTTACCTGCCAATCTCACAAAACTATTCAGAAAATTGTATTAAATATCACTATGAAATTTGTTCATGGATACTCAGACGAATATAAATATTCAATATTAATACCGAGAGAATTTGAATGACTGCTCTTTATTATTATGTGATTATCCTTTCAGGTAGACGTAGCGATATATGTTATAGATCGAAACCTTGTTTAAATGGGGGATCATGCTTGCAAATATCATCAGATCCTGGATTTAAATGTCGCTGCGAAGGAACTGGTTATTACGGGCCACACTGTGATAAACGTTAGTAATCATCCCCGATAAATAATAATTACGATCATAAATTTTCCGGACATTTGACCAATTAATTGGTAACTGTTCAATTTGTCATATAATCTGCTTAATTTCCAACTATTTGATACTTGTGTGATTGTACAATAAAAAATTATTGATACAAAAGTTGATTCAACGAGTCTAGTCTAATAATAGAAAATATAATTATAAAAAAGAATCTTTCTCAATAAAATAATGTGTTTTGCAGCTTGCCCAGGACCAAATAATCAACGTTTCCGGGGACCGTTTCCTTACGAATGTGTTGTGATTTAATTTGTAATTTTGCCTTCTTTTAATCTATCAAAAATCAAATACATCCAGTATGTTAAGTACAAAAAATAAACATATTTTGCGAAAATTTACACATCTTTGTACATACATAATAAATATATTGTATATACGGTAATCGTTTTATTACTAGAAATATTTTAAAAAATTATTAAAAATAATACTTATTAAAGAAATGATAATCTATAAAAATCTCAATTATTTCTTATTCAAATCTTCGAGATTCATAGAAAAGAGATGTATGTGATATTTTCATTGTTTATTCATCAATAATTTTACAATATGTATGCACATGATGTGTTGGATCCATGAGTTTTCAACAAACGTTCAGTTTGTATCGTGCTTGCGTTAATGCAAGTTGTTATTTTACTCCTTTCCTATTTTCTACATAATGCCACATGTACCTCGCTTGTTGTTTCTGATGGCAAAACTTATAAAATGCAATTTTTTTACTCTCATAAGTACTTTTTGTAATTTTTTGTATTATATGTCGACTGAATCCATAATACTAGTTTGATTTTATAACACGAGACTGCATCAGGAACTTAACGACATGTATATATATTTATATGTTATATATTATCTAGGACAAACAATTGGCCAGTTGTAACTTTTTTACAAATTCATAGACATTTTCTCTTCAACAGAGTAACACGTTACAATAATTTATATAGTAGAACACATGTCTGCTTCTTCGACTACAAAATTATGTAAATTCACAAATTTTAGCAAATAATAATACGAATGCATTTTCTTCATTTTTTTCTTTTTCTTTTTGATTATATGGCCAATTAATATTTTATCATATATGCTGTATTGCATATGACTTCGTTTTCGACTATTATACAATATTTTAATTGATCGCAATATATACGGGTAAAACAAATATTCTAAAGAAAATAATATAAATAAAGATTTTATCAACATGTACGTATATTTTTATAAAGATAGACGGGACATTATCTTTGAACATTACAAACAGGCAGGTTGTCAAACAGTTCAATGTTAAATTACTTTCCAATCTATAATTGTATCAATAATAAACTGAATGGAGGAGATATTTTAAAAATTTTTATTGAAAAGAAAATTAAAAGTTTCAATAATATCTTGTAACTATTGTTCATAATTATAAAAGTCTATTACATTCTTTAAAAAAAAAAAAATTTCAGTAAATTGTTTAAAGTAATTGAAATAGTTCGGACAAACTGCCTTCCTGATTATTTTCATACTTTATAAGATGATAAAATGACTCGTTGTTTTTTTATTTTATATTCTTTTCTCAACAAGATCATGATCCAATCGATTATTATCAATATTATTGTTGTCACATTAGTCTCAATTTGGCAAATGTTTATGATGCTTATAATAATAATAATCTCGGTACCGAAGTGTATGGACTAAAAACAAGTAATGTAGATTACAATTTGGATAAGCAATAATCCTTTTCAATACGACATTACTCTTGAATGGCACCAGGGGTATGCTGGGATCTTTCCTGACTAAATCCACGCGTGCCGTCTGGCCCTCTTGGCTGTCTAACTATTGTTAATTTAGGACCTGTGTCTTCCAAAGATGTAGTACGTAATCGACTGATCAGACGTTCGGGTCGTTGTTGAACTGCATCACTGCGTAAAGAAAATAAAATAATTTATCAAGACATTAATGGTAAAAAAAAAAAATATTTAAATACGATAACAATGTAAAAAATTCACCTTAATCGTGTTACATTGCATGCAGATGATTTACCAGTACGCTGATTCGTAATCAAAACGAATTCAACCTGATCTCCTGGTTGAAGTATTGCATGATCTCGAACTTCACTCATGTGGAAAAATAACTTCTTACCCTCATCAACTTCATAAGTAAGAAAACCGAAAGGGCCTTTCACTGCATCGACTGTTGCTCTCCTCTTTTTCCTAACTGCTACGATATTACAAGCGTGACCTGTCGAATCCACTTGTAATTGTACAGGATCACCAGCTTGTAACAGTTCGCGTTTATTGACAAGTCCCATAATTCTGAATTCATATTCCGGAGTATCTTCCTCTTCGTTAGTAGCATTTATCTTTATTAAACCAGCATACTCTGCCTGGTCAGGATTTGCACTTCGTAAAGGTCTAATAACCGTTCCATCAAGTACTTCGCTAACTGGTGTTGGCCTAGGAATGCTTCCACGAGGTACCAATTTGACATAATCCGCGGCTACGCAACCACCATTACCTCTACCATTTCCAGAACTGATCATACATTCAATGTCAGCTCCTACTTCCAAAGCATTAACATCCCCTTCAAAATTGCTAAAAAAAATATATAAATATTTTCGTAAAAAGGAAGCAAAGAATACTTTCAAACATATTTTAATTCTGTACCTGAAGTGAAAAAATATTTCTTTATCATGATTTACAGTCTCAATAAAACCAAATCCATCTTTAAGTGCAGCAATGAAACCTTGACAAATTTGACCATTTAATTTTTTGTTGCCGTTTTGAGTTTTTTCACCAGAAGAATTCACTAGAGATATGTCAACTGCAACAAGTTCCTTATTTCGTTTTACTTGACAGATACTAAATTGAACCTGAAACACTAATACTTTAAAAAAAATTTATCAATAAAATCATAATATTATATATTCATATTAATATACCTTGTCGCCAAGTCTTGGGATATTTTTAGGATCGCAATCTTTACTAAAGAAAATAACGCTCTTTTGTTGATATTCTTTTGTATATCCAATAAGACCAGGCACAACGCCATTTATACCCTGAATTATAGTACCCAATAAATCTTTTTCTATAATTGTTTCAAATTGAACTGTACCGGCTGGTAAATGCTTCAACCTAATTGCACTTTGTCGATTATTTGAAAATGAAGAGGAAGGATCCTAATATAAAAAAAATAATAAATTATAAAATATATTTAAGAAACTAAAACAATTTAAAATTATATAAGTTATTCTCACTTGAATTACTGTGAATTCGACTTCATCTCCTACGCTAATTTCTCTATCAACATCCAAAACTTCATTAAAATGAAAAAAAAGCCGTGGGTCTCGATCTACGCAACGAATAAAACCAAATCCATCTTTGAGTGCAGCTATAATGCCTTGTTCTCGTCTTTCACCAGATACAGTAAAAGATTCAGGTAACAATAAAATTTCAGTAGCTCTTTTGAGTTGATCTCTAGTATCTGTAGCAATACGAAATTGGACCCAGTCCCCATGTCTAAAAACATAAAGTTGTAATTACTTCAATGAAAAATGAAAAATAAAAGTATTCTATAAGTATACAGTAGTAGAACTTCGTTTATATGAACTTATCGGGAGATAATTTATGTAATCGAAATTCATAAATAGGAGTTCGTATTAAAGGAATTCACATATTCTCCGCTTTAGTAGTTTTTCCTTCTCATAATACGAGTTCAGATTCAAATAAGTGAATTCAATCAGCAAGAGTTCATTTAATTGGATACTGATCAAAATTTGATTCAAATAAATGAAATTCTATTATACCTGAGAGTAAAATCTCCTTTTTGATCCTTATCACCAAAAGGAATCTCAACTTCAGAATGATCTTCAGAATCTCTATATCGAATTCTTCCAGGCAAGGGATCATTTTGATGGCGCGCTGCAGTACCCCTTTCCAGAGGTTTCAATACTTGTCCCTTTACTATTTCATTGCTAACTTCTTCAAAAACTATTGAACCAGGTGGTAGCTTCGTAATATTACAAGCTACTTCTTTTCCCTTAAAATATTAACAATGGTTAAATTTATACCGGTGAAAAAATTATTATTTATATAAAATTTAAAAAACAAATGTATACATTTCGTGTTTGTATTATAAATTCAACATCATCTCCTAGTCTAAGTTCTTCTTTCATAGACTTAGCTTCGCTAAAGTGAAAGAAAATTTCTTTAACTACGTCAGCACGTTCAATAAAGCCGAAATTTTCTTTCATCGAGCATACAACTCCACGATAACGGACTGGATGTACTGGATTTTCCAGCCTTACGTGACATGCACCTAAATTTCCGCTGTAATTAACGGTAATGAATTAATTCTGTATTTTGTCACAATTTGAAATGATGATAAAATCATAAAATTTTACAACAAATAAATTATTTACCGTTGATTAGTAGCAATTTGAAATGACACTTTATCACCAGCACGCAAAACAACATTTCCTTCAACATCATCTTTTGTATATGGCAGAAAAAAACATTCACCACGATTTTCGTAACTGATACGTCCTTGTGTATCGCCACTTGTATGTAATTCTGTTGTTACATTTCCAGTAACTCTTTCTTCACTTAGCACCTATATACATTTTTATATTTCATTATTTTTTGTACATTTAGATTTAATATTTTATACAGTATATTAACAACATACTAACCACTTCTGGAGCAATCTTACTAACAGTACTAGCAATAGGTTTGCCTGTCCTTCGATCATACGTCATTTCAAATTCAACAGGATCTCCAATTTTTAAGTGTTCTATATTACCACTAAATTGGCTAAAATGAAAGAACAACCTTGCTTGTCTTTCACAGCACTGTATAAATCCATATGAATGCTAGAAGGAAATGATAATATTGCAGTTATCATATAGTGAAATACTAATACTAATATAAATACTAATATAAATTTAATATAGTGAATTTTAATAAAGTAAATATTAAAATTCTTACTAATAATTTTTCAATTATTCCAGTTTCTCGAGTTCCTTGGTTTTCAGATTGATCTTGATAAGTGGAGTTATTTGTTGTTGGTTCTTCTGTATAGCCAGTGCTTCCTTCCATTCCTGTAAATGTTCCAAAAGGAAATCTGGTAACTTCGTTACGTGACATTTTAGTGTTGGGATAGCCAGCATATTGTATAGAATTTTTTCCATTTCCAGGAGGTGAATCCATCATATAATGATCACCACTATAATTGGTACCATTTCTGTAGATATTAGTTGTTGCTTGATGTGATCCCGTTATAACTTTGGGACTTGGTATAGTCATAGACTTGTAATCAAGTATTGCAGGGTCAGAGTTCATGATTGGCGGCTGGAACGTTTTCCACTGAGGATTGTTGGACATTGTCTCGAATTTGCAGAATTTTAAATGTAATCTTTACGTATAAATTTTCCTCTTTCTTGAAACAATTACTTAATTTCTTTTATGTTCACTTCTGTTTCACCACAATATATATTTATATATATATACTTATATTTAGAAATTTTTAGTCTTTTCAATTATTTAAGTGTTAACATAGATATCACAGAACGGTTCTTGGTACCTTATATCTTCATTCACTATTATAATGTTACAAGAACTTAATACAGAGGAAGAGAGGCTCTTTAAAATGCTGCAGAAATGCAGGCTCCTTTGTGACCAAGAAGTGGAAGGAAGGGTTTGAAAGTATTTTGACGTTTGTCATAAATTATTTATAAGAGAGTACCCAGACAACTCTGCGCAAAATTGGCACTCTTTAAATACAAATACAAGTGTTTTATTAATCAAGAGCAGCACAATCTCAGCCGCAATCACAATCACGGTCACTTTATAGCTCACCTAACTCTTTCTCGCAAAGCTTGTGTACACAATATACAAATGAACAATATAGTTAATGTTGTTTTACGAATTAATACAAGTACAAAATTCTTAGCACGTCATAGACCATTGATACTTTCCATATACGTATGCACGTGTTATAACAACTGTTTGATATTTACTCAATTTAGCATACACTAGAACAACTGTGTTCCTTTTAAACAACAGTCATCCTTTATAAAAGGAGTAAATCAAAAAACATAGGAGATTTAAAAGATAATTGTTGACTTGAAAATCCTCAGATGTCTTCAATGCGTGCTGAGTGTGATTGTGTTGTTCCAATATTTCTATGTTAGCGTTTCTTTCTTCAGCATTTAATTATGGAATTTACAGTGAGCCTTGGTTTCAAAAATGTCCTAAACTAACAATTACACAAGCTGAAATAAAGAAAAGACATATATTCAATTAACACAATTAATGTAGATTTAGAAAAATAATAATACATTATTATATTGATTATGAGCTTTATGAAAGCAATAATAAGCAAGTATTTTTCTCTTAAATTGTCTGATAATCGATATATTAACTTAGATGATTAAATATCTAAATAAAATATTATTATATTCGTAGTCATAAATTATTTTGTAAGCATATTAGAATGAAAAAAATTATTTATTTCTTTTTATGATTTAAATCTTTATAAAGTTTCATGATTAATATAATTTTATTATTACTTATCAGTACAGATCTCAACTAAATTTAAACAAACTTTTAGCAGAGATAAAACAACCAATATCTCATCTGTGCATATAGGTTATTATATATTTTTGCTCTCGTATCGTAGTAATTCAGCACCGTAGAATATATTTATTGTGTTCTATTTACGGTTACATACAAGACAAACAAGATATTCACAATAATTGACTGACAATTTGACATTGACTTCTCATGCTTCAACCAGTCTTTTCTTTTCAATGCTTTGCATTTATTTCTCGAAATTTTATTCATATCCAAGTCCCATTCATCAATATCATGCGGTCGAAATTTCATTGCCGTAAGTTTATTATTCAAATTATAATTCTCGAAGTTTGCTTGAAATGGGATTGCAATACTTGGACACCCACATGAAAATGTTTGAAATATATGTAAGATTACAAGTATTACAAGTTTCTCTAAATGTAAATAAACAGATATATCGTTTAACCGAATTTATTGTAACGTAATTTCGAATTTAACATAATCGTAACTCTCAAAGAATGTGTCCAAACAAATATTTGAAATATTGTACATGCTCGCCAGTTACGAGATTCTAATTTTTTATGAGGTCACTCGTTTCTTTCGATATCGTAAAGATTTACCAAGGTCCCATACGTTTATAAAATATGAATAGAACTGTCAGGGAGCAAGTAATTCTGCTAATTGGGAATGTTTCATTGCAAAGCTCGTAATCAAATAGGTTTAAAAAGATTTATAAAACTCACCACGACACAGCACAGCACTGACGACATGCCGCCATGTTGAATGTCAACATTCAGTATTCACATACAAAACAGGAGCAATTACAGAGTGACCACAATTAAAAATTTCGGTTCATAGCCGTCTGGTAATATTACTACAAAAACAACTATCCGCTTGTCCTACTAGCCGTGGAAAACCATAAATCTATATTTAAAAACTAATAAATTTAATAAAGAATAAATAATTGGTTGACACACATGAAAATGAAAGTGTGTTCTCAACATAACGTTTTTGAGTTATGTCCAGCGAACATTTAAACCAATGATATTAAAGTACGTTCGAAAAACTTCAATAATTTATTAATTTCCGAAGTTATCGGAGAAACAAACATTTCATACATAAGAAAATTTCGCTGTTTAATGACAAAATTTCAGTATTGATAAAATAAACTGATACAGCAGTTAAGACTTACAACATGTATATATACAGATCTTTTATTCATATATTTATTTTTGAAGTACTTATCCATACTACACAAAGTAACTATTTATTTATAATTTACAAATAAAATTTATTTTAATATAATAATATTAAAAATATTCTTGCACATATTATTAAATATTAAGTTTTTGTGAAGTTTCTCCGTTTGATGTCCTGGAATATGTACCAAAGTGATTTAATTGATGCCAGTGTAAGTCTTCAGATTCTGGTGTTGATGGAGCTGTTGCACATTCTAAGCTTAATTGGAGAGCCCTTCTTAAATCATCATCCTCATCTGTATCGTCAGTCCCAGATGTTTTTTTATTGTAATCGTGAAAATCCAAACTTAATTTAAGATACTTATCTACATCATTCCTTTTATTCTCTTCAAAACTTAATTGAAGTGCTCTTTGCAATTCTGCATTTTCATCATCATCTTCATCACTTTTCTCAACCTTTATAGGAATTATCTTCTCTTGCAGTTTGTTTGTTGGTAGCTTTTCTTTACTTGATAAAGTTCTAGTAAACGTATTTGATATTACATTGTTACTTACACCTGTCAAAACAAAAAATGCTGAATATATTGTTTACTGTAAATTAATACAACTTTTTCTATGAGGAGTGTTTAGAAATTCACTTTCTTCCTAGATAATAACCTTTTGATTTATTCCTTAATGATGTTTGCCCTTTTGATATAGGTTCTATTGGATTTTTCATAAGAATATCATCTGCAGTACATTGTGGAAGTGCACCAATAACAATAAAAATAGAATAACCTACGAAGATATATAATTACCTACGAAGATAAAAAATATTTGTGATTAAGATGTTTACCTTCTTGTAACAACTGGGCTAAATACATTGAAAGATAAGTATCTGATATAAGCTCTGGCCCACTTAGTACTGAATTTAAGTTAAACCATTGTTTTCCAATTTTCCTTATGGTGAACCAATGACCTTTGTAGTTACAAATATATGCTTTCATCTGTCTAAAAATGATACGCATCACTTTTGAAATTATATGTGTAACAAAGTGTAATTGTAAATTTCTGTATATAATTCATGCATAAAATAATTTTATCTATTCTACATACATAATATATATACACTTTTTTTGTTCATGGTAGTACAAAATAATTACACTTCGTAAATATCTTTAAACTATTTTAAATGAATCAGAAACAATTAAATAACATACAAAGGGTCATTCTGTGCCATTATAGCTGCAGATTCCGTACTATTATATGGGATTAACTCTAATCCCCATACTTTTAATGCACTACTGATTACTTGCACTGAGAAATATCCACTGTCGTCCATGTTTCCTGATGGTTGCTAAGCAAAATAATTAATGCCCTTTACCACATATAATATTATTAGTATGTATTAATATTTCAAGTTAGAAATAAATTGATAAATACAATAAAATACTTGAAAAATATTATAATTTGTTATTATATTGTGCAATATATTGCAACAAAATATAGCTACAATATAAAATAGTTATAATACACAGATTCACCTCTAAGAAAAGTTTATATTCTTCACTGTCAACACCAGATTCTGCCATTCTTATCCTCTCTTCTTCATCCATTTGGTGACCTAAACTAGCAAGATCTACAGCATTGTAATAAGGTCCTTGTAAAAGTGCGTTTAAACAATGTTGTGCACATAGAAATCCTTCCTGCTGTAATAAACTTTCCCGTTAAAACAATTTACATTAGAAATACCATTAGGTACTTACGTATATTATTATTTACCTTCTCGTGAAATATGGTATCCATTTTATCAACACTTCAACGCAGTACGTGAGACATATAAATATTAAATATCAACCAAATCATACGTTGAAAAATCTAAAAAGATTCTATGATCAAACGTCACCCACAAAAATATTTTTTGGTTATAATCAGAAATATATCATATGCAGTTGGTGGTACTTTTAGACATTATGATTCACGTATATAGTATTGCCATCTTGTAACAGATTCTATAGTTGTCATATGATTATAACTAAATGTTTCTCATTCAAAATGTATTATTCACGCGTACTATTAATAACATATCTAGTTTCTTTTACATCGAAACTGAACTATATTATATAAAAATGATTTTTATGTGAAATCTCAGTCCGAATACAATGAAGAAACTTGGAAAAACTTGGCAAGACTATCAATGAATTTTAAATGAAATACGCGCCTCCAATGATTTATTTCAACATATGTAAATTTCATCTTGATACGTTATATAATGATATTAGTTGAACATCATTTTCTGATTGGTTGCGATACAACTAGTACATTATTCATCAGGACGTGCTTCAAGTTTCGCCGAGTGAAACCTTAAGCTAAGTACAGAGTGTTCTATAAATCTCATCAAAGGATAGGACAGAAACTTCAGGAGGAGCAGGGGTATCGGGGACTATAAAATAATTATTTAAAGACTCTAGGCCGAATTAGAGGTACGGACTGCTACCGAGGCATAGAAAAGTGTACGAACTATTGAATATCAAGTATATTAAAGAAGGCAGAACTGGGAAAGAGTGTGAGTGGGCGGGGGCGGCCATACTCAAACAACCGCCGAGCGAAGTGCGCGGCACAGCACAGAAATGAGGCGATAATAAATCGCATTGTACCGTTCGTAAACCCGGGTCGACGGTAACGGATGTAAGTACCTCCGTTGGAACATAAAGGGAAAGAATTACGAACAGAGAGCAAAGACGAGAAGAGTGGGAAGTGTAAAGAAAGAGACAAAAGCGGCCCGACGAGCCGAGGCGCAGAGAACGGTATGAGTGCAAAGACAGACGTGAACAGGCGAGTCCTAGCAATTCAGGCGAAAAAAAAAAGGCACAAGCCAAGTAAGCGAAAAGGAAAGGGAAATGCACAGGATGAATCAGAAACATCGGGAGCCCAATGCTCAAAAGCATCGGCCACTCAGCAAGGACAGGGATCGGGTTTCTATCAGGATGCTTCCTCGCAGAGACCATATTCCAGTGACAATGGAAACAGGTATCTGTGTTTCCTTAACATGTCATTTGATTCTACTATGTTGATGTTCTTTTTGCTGTCGTTTTGTCTTTACTCGGGTAAATTTTCTCCGATACGACAGGATATTTCTATTGAGACTCTTTGTCGAAGTCTTTTCTTTTTTTTCTTTTTTCACGTTTTAACATCGATCAGTTTTATCACTGAATGTCTCAGTGAAAAGTGATAGACGTTCGAGTGCAAATGCAATTCGTTGCATTACGTTACGTTTCGTCGTTGGATAATCTAACTTGAAGATCATCTCTTGTCTGTACCTATTCCCGTGAAAATGTTCGAGAACGAGTAGCCTTTTATTTTTTAATTCGTGTTTGCTCCCTACCGTTTTCTTGGCTGAAACTTACAGATTGGAACCATGTCATAGCTCAAGTAACGAAACGATGGAAGATGGTGATGAAATATACAGTAGTGAGGATGAAGAACAAGAGGACAGTAGTGATTATTGTAAAGGAGGATATCATCCTGTTAAAATAGGAGATTTATTCTTAAATCGTTATCACGTAACACGTAAACTTGGCTGGGGTCACTTCTCTACAGTTTGGCTCTGTTGGGACTTACAGGTATATGTCTGATTCTTAGGTAAAAGGGCTTTTTTTTCCTTTTTTTTTTTGTTCAATAATTTCATAAGTGGAATGTTTTAAAATGTGTCCTCCAGGATAAGCGATTTGTGGCACTTAAAGTGGTCAAATCTGCATCTCATTTTACTGAAACTGCATTGGATGAAATTAAATTATTAAAAGATGTGCGCGATACAGATCCCAGTGATCCTAAACGCAATAAAACCGTCCAGTTACTCAATGACTTCAAGATCAGTGGCATTAATGGTTTGCATGTTTGCATGGTATTTGAAGTGCTTGGGCATAATCTTCTTAAACTGATAATCAAATCCAACTATAGAGGAATTCCAAGAAACAATGTTAAACGTATCATCAGACAAGTTCTTGAAGGTCTTGATTATCTACATAATAAATGTAAGATTCTTTTAATGAAAAACGTGTTTGATATTTAATTGTATCAGATGATGTTAATTTGTGTCAATAGATTATTAATCTAACATAATATATATATTTGAAATGTTTAATATTATTTTCACTGAAATTAGCATAAAATATTTTTGTTTTCTAGGTAAAATCATTCATACAGACATTAAACCTGAAAATGTTCTTGTTTGTGTTGATGAAGCTTATATTAGAAAATTGGCTTGTGAAGCTACAGAATTACATTCACTTGGAATAAAGTTGCCAGTGTCTTTAATTTCAACTGCACCAAAGGAATTCCAAGAACCTACTCCTAATTCTAAAATGTCAAAAAATAAAAAGAAGAAGCTTAAGAAAAAAGCAAAGCGTCAGAATGAATTATTGAAGAAACAAATGGAACAAATAGAAGAACTTGAAGAGCAGGATAAACTTGCAAATAGCACAAGAGCAAATGGAGAATTAGAAACAAATAGTCCAGATCAAGACGTAAATACGGAAAGTATAGAAGATAATACTGAAAGCAAAGGTTCACCTGATATTTCAGAACCATCTGCACCTTCATTGCACATAAATGGTGTAGATAGTTTAACAGCTGAAGAGAAAGTAGAAAATCAATTACCTCAACAATCTGAAAAGATGGAAAATGCAAATTCGTGTGATGTAGAAAAGAATTGCGGTGAAGGAGTACATTTACCTGATCATGAAGATACTGACGAATGTAGTGAAGGTAATATTTACGGAAACTATATTATGTAGCTATAAATAATTAAAAATGACTATATGTATTATTTTTCACAGGTCGTAATTTACATCCACCTGAAAGTAAACAACTGAAAAGAGCATCTGTAGCTCCTTTAGATCCTGCCCTAGTAGAATGTGATGTTGAAGTGAAAATAGCAGATCTTGGTAATGCATGTTGGGTCCATAAAAAATTTACAGATGATATTCAAACTCGTCAATATAGATCATTAGAAGTATTATTAGGATCTGGATATGATACATCTGCAGATATATGGTCCACTGCCTGTATGGCATTTGAATTAGCAACTGGTGACTATCTCTTTGAACCACATAGTGGCAATTATTATTGCAGGTAAAGTATTACTTTTTTTAAAATAATTAATTAGAAATAATTGTTACTATCGTTATAAAAGACATTTTGCTTGTTTCTTGTAGAGATGAAGATCATTTAGCACACATTATTGAATTGCTTGGAGAAATACCAAGACACATTGCTCTTTCTGGCAAAAACTCAAAAATGTACTTCAATAAGAAAGGTGAACTAAAACGGATTACTGGATTAAAACCTTGGGGACTATACGAGGTGCTTACGGAGAAATACGATTGGTCACCAAGAGAAGCGCGCGAGTTTGAAGAGTTCCTAACTCCGATGCTAGAGTTTGACCCGAGTATGCGAGCTACAGCAGCAGAGTGTCTGAAGCATCCGTGGCTGAAAATCAAAAAGTGATCATTTTTTTTTATCGTTTTATCTTTAAATTCTTCAACTCTACACTTCTACCATCCTGATATAATTATACATAAGTCGGGAGTGTGACAAGAGGCAACGACTGACAATAGTCAGGTTCTTTCTCATTATATATGTAATTTTATTTTTGTGTGAGGAGTATATTGTCATTGAAAACGCACAGTATAGAGTTATTTAATATTTAATATTATAAAATGCAAAATCATTAAAAATGTGTTTTAGACATTATAATTTAGAAATGATTTTTACCTTTTTTAGCTGTTGGTAATTTTATGATTATCATTTACGTCCACGTGATTATGACTAATTTCATACAGCAAAAGGAGATATTTAATATTGGAACAAATTGGGAAAGAAAGAACTTGCTACATTCCATCAAATTCCAATAATTGCTGCAGTTGAGTATGCTTCTAATTGTAACACTCTCGACGATGGCTGCCTACTTGTGTATTTATAAATTTGTTAAATCATATTTTTCATTTAGTATAATGCTATCTTAAATTAAAATTTCGTAGTACTTTATTATTTTACACGGTCGTCGTTATATTATCCTTTACACTACTTGTCACTTAATTTATAAAATATCCCAAGAGTCATGGGACCCACTCATAATATACTTTAGGAAAGGGCAGGCCCATTTATATCTCATAATGAATATTGAAATTTCCATTAAAATACTTTTTTTAGATTAAATTGATTATCCAAAATTTACTGATAGCAGGTTTTTTCTCTGTGATCTCTCCTTGTGCTTAATTAGTGTGTGTTCAAGAAAATATAATAATCATTATTATTATTGTCTTGATACTGATTGAAGAAATACTCATAATACATACGCCGGAACGTGTGTTTAAGGAACTGAATCTTTGTACAAATTCGATAAATGCGGAAATACATATATTGTTAGTATAATTAAGAGTTGGTCGCCAGATTCTTGGTAAAACAATTGATTCGGAATAAGACAGTGCATACTTTATTCAGCTACAATAAATAAACCCGAAGAAAGATTTCGAACTTGTAGTAATATACAATAAGATTGTGATAATTATAAAGTTTAACTATCGTATGAGTAATAAACTTATGATTATCAAGAAACGAATTTGTAATGGAATTATTGCAAACGGATATACACTGTCGGATTTCGAACAACCAAGGCATTCAATATTTGTGGTATATATTTTCGTTCACTTTAATTTATTACATATTTCTTTATACTGCTGAGAAGGATATATCATATACATTATACATATTGTACAATTACGAAAAAGGGAGACTAGTTTCTACATCATGACTGAAATTTCGGTAAACGTAAAATAATCATGGTAAAGGAAATACAATGTTAAGTTCTGCGCGACCTTCTTTACTTCGAGCTATTGACTGATTATTAAGCTCTCTGCCGATAAATTGTCTTCTATTTTATAACGAAGATAGCGAAACAGTACGATTACTGATCATTCAACATCACAAATGTATTTGTACCGTTGAATTCTGTTTATGCTTCCAAACGAATGTTCTGTTTCGCTGTGTCTGCCAACTTAAAATCGTTTTCATTAGAAAAAAACATGAATAATTAAAGAGCATTTCGAATGAAATTGGTGGAGTTGCATATGAAAAGAACATTTATTATTAACTAAGTTTCATTAGATGAGAATATATTTATTCCGGGTAAAAGAGGAAAATAGTTACTTAAAGTAGGATATTTAAATTTAATTACGTTTATTTTATTTTCATTAAGTGTTTGTAAAATCGACGAATCTCTCGAGGAAGAGATTACTCTTTTAATCCACAATTCACTTTGACATTTAATATTCGTATTTTTAGAAATGATAGAAAAAAGGTATGGAATTGTTGATCCTGACTTTTACGATGTTTTAGAGAAATGTATAAATTAAGATCATAAGATTTGTTTAATCTTATTTCTCATTCTATGGATATCCTTAACGAAAAATGCCTCTTCTACCTGTACCGTATTCGATGAAATTCAAGCTTTTCATTTACATTGTCGTACTTGCTTAACTATCCCTGTGTAACCATGTGATCCCACCGTAATTATGAATTTGGGACTGATGATGGCAATCGTGTTGAATTTGTACAGTACGCAACCGAAGTTATTGTAGTTATATACACCGATATTATTTTGTAAAACGCGGCCAGTGAAATCCGGAAAGAATGCAGTAAATAACAAGGACACGGAGGAATTAACAATGGAAGAATGTTTTTTCCAAAGTACATCTTGAATTTTTTTGCATGGCCGTCCTTATAGCTGATGACTGGTAACCGATCATCGTGTGTTTGTATGTTATTAATGATAATTCCCGTTTTGATGAAGAACAATGTATAATACGATTGTATATTACCCAAACGAAGGACATCTTCAAGAACGAGTGATAACTTGCAATTACACAACAATCGTGTTGTATGATAAACGAATGATCGGTTTCTTCTTCTTCTTCTTTTTTTTTTTTTTTTTTTTTT
>CAJDYZ010000897.1:5120-17169 GCA_903986555.1 Heterotrigona itama
ATAATTATTCAAGTGTCAACAATGTTCATCGAACATTGATAATCCGATTGCGGATTTTTCGTTGGGTTTATGAAAAATTGAAAACTGCGGAAAAGTGCATAATACGCAGAAATACGTAAAGTATAAAAATAGAAAATTTATCATAAGATACGAGATGTGTCCATTAAATAATAAGACAGATCTTGATTCTCAGTGTTGCGACATTGTTTGAGACGTACAATTACGGGACAAATGAAATTATTATTCTGCGGAAAATCACATCTCTCTGTTTCCTTGTGATAGGAAAGTCAAAGACGGTGTTGGAGAATGTGACAGGATGCTTTCGTCCTGGGAGATTGACGACGATCATCGGTCCTTCCGGCGCTGGAAAAACCACGTTGCTACGCGTTATATGCAGCGCAAAAACACCAAGTGTTAATGGGTCGATCACCATTAACGGTAACAAGTGGAACGGCAATACTTTCCGAAAGCAGATACGTCTCATACCGCAGGAATTCGCTCTTCAACCGTTGCTCACTGCCAAAGAAACACTGTATATCGCAGCACGTTTGAAGATACGAGACATTTGCGATAAGCATGCCGTCAATTTCATTGTACGTTCAACGTGTGAAATTTGCTAAAGTATAGTAAGCCCTACATAACTGACCAACAGTCGGGTCCGAAACTGATCAGTTAAGGATAGTGTATTCCAGGAATTGGCATCGAAAGAAAGAGTGGGGATGAGCGTCTACTATTTCACCAATATCGGCATCATATATATCGCTTTATTTTGTGTGTCGAATGTTACGTTTCACACGGTTGCATCTCAAAGGTAGCATAGAGTGAGAATAGTCTCCATTTTAATAAGCGCTGATCAGTTACGAGGTCCAAAGGTCTACTCAGTTACGTGGGAACTACTGTAGAACAGGTTCCCTATATTGGGTCACTGGACTTGAGAATCGGGAACCTGTTGACAATTTCGAGCAGAAAAATTCGAGAACGATATATATTTCAGCATAGAGCAGATTGAAATATTACGCGTGAAACGAAAAACACTTTTAATATACATGGTATACAATTTAGGAAAGTGGTTTCTTGATAATTCTAAATTGGACCGTGTTCATTTCTCATTCTTTCAGAGAGGAACTTTCTTTATTCGAAAATACATACCTATATATTGTAATATTTATAAAAAAATTCGAGAATTTTGAAAACTCGATTACCCACTGTGTATTTGAACTTGCAGGTGACGGAAATAGCAGAAAGTTTGAACATGACAAGCTGCTTGAACACTCTGGTGGGAGACCTAAGCGGCGGAGAACGAAAGAGATTGTCGATTGGCGTAGAAATAATCACGAAACCGTCTATATTGTTAATCGACGAGCCGACCAGCGGACTTGACAGTGCATCGTCGAATCAGGTTCATAACGCTTGTCGTGATTTGATGATTCAAAGGGAAGGATCTAAAAAAAAATAATAATCTGTTTCGAATAGGTAATTGGGCTGTTGCATAAAATAGCAAAAGGAGGTTGCACGGTCGTTTGCGCGATTCATCAACCAAGCAGTCGTATGATATCGCAATTTGACGATTTACTAGTGATACATAACGGGACCTCGTTCTATTGCGGAGTTTGGAACGATGTTTTTTGTACCTTCAACGAGGCGGGATACGTGTGCCCTCAGTTTTATAATATATCTGAATTTGGTAATATCTCACCAAAACGTTATATTTATTATAGATTATTTATTATAATCATCTTCAATATCGTTGCAGTTCTTGAAGTGATAACGGGAGAGAGGGATGGAGATCTGAGCAATTTGCACAAACTTAGCCAAGATAAATACTGGAAATGGAGGGAGCATTTCCAACAATCTGTTGCGGGTAACAATCATAATTTAAAACACATTTGAAATCTGTTACTCGTAAGAGTAACGTGCAATTAAACTAATTAAATTACTAATACTTTATTACGATATTATCTAATGATCTGTTTTAGAAACAGATGTTACAGTTGCACCAAGATTGGATATTATTACCAACAAATCGAAGCTATCGTCTATGTGGCAAGAGCAGAAGATTTTATTACTGAAGGCGTTGATTTGTATCAAACGGGACCATGTTAGTAATTGGAAGTTGATAATTTGTTGTCATTTCCATAGGAAGTTCGATCTTGTTATGAATTATTGTTCATTTTATAGATGTTGACGAAGTTGAGATTCACGGCACACGTTGTAATAGCTTTTTTACTAGGCGTAATGTTCTATGATTCCGGGACTAACGCTAGTAGGATTCACAGCAATATAGCCTGCGTATTTTTTATTCTGTTGTTTTTGTACTTTGCGAACTCCTTGCCAGCTGTACAGATGTGTAAGTGATTCGATATACACCATCGAAATGTAATTTTCGATTAAATTTAAAATTTTCGATTAAATTTATGATTTTATTTAATTTCAGTTCCTATAGAGGCCGCTGTTTTCGTACGAGAATACTTAAATAATTGGTACCGTTTAACGTCTTATTTTTCTGTAAAAGTTTTGTCAGATCTTCCGTTACAAGTGAGTTTAATAATAATAATAATAATAATAATAACAATAACAACAACAACAATAATATTAATTAACATAGTTGTAGTCATATTAGAACCCATGTTGCTCTAGTATAATAATCAAACAGCGAATATTTACGTACTTTTGAGGAATTGAGAATGACAAAAATATTCGGAATGCATTTAATACGTCTACGATATTCAGGTCAAACGAACTTTTCGTTTCATATTAATACAAAAATATAAATTCACGTAAAATTCGCAAATAAATAATTATTCTTTTAGATTCTTTCACCTTCGGTGTTAATTACAATTACATACTACATGAGTGGTCAACCGATGGAATGCGACAGATTTTTACGTACTTGGCTACTTTGTATTTTGACAACAATCCTTGGACAATCATCAGGAATGCTCATTGGCGCTGTCTTCAATACACAGGTAATGTAATATAAAACAGTGAGGTTTACTCTTTGTGAAAATTATATTACGTCACCCATCGCATTATAATTGTAATGTAATTTCATTGTTTGAACTTATACTGAATCGAATTATAAATTATATAATCCAGCTTTGTAAAGTAATATATTGCTAATTAATTAATATTTTTAGTTGGGAATTTTCTTGATTCCTGCACTCAACATGCCAATGATATTGTTTGCCGGATTTTTCTTAAAATTTAGCGAGGTACCATTATTTCTTAAACCTTTGTGCTCCATTAGTTTCTTTAGGTAATTCATTATTTGTTGTAATTAACAACAATTTGTTGTTTCTTATAAAATTAATTATAGAAAGGACATTTCCTTTTTTCTTATTTTTTTTATAGATTTGCGTTTGAAGGTATTTTACAAGCAATTTACGATGGAGATAGAGAAAGATTGCGGTGTTACGAAATTTATTGTCATCTACGTTCGCCTAAAAGGGTCTTAGAAGAGATGGATATGCCCGCAATTTCTTATTACACGGCTGTGTTAGGTTTATGTATTTGGATACTGTGTTTGCAAGTCTCGACATATTTGGTGCTTAAATGGAAAGCACAAAAAGCTAAACAATGACATACTTAAACGTATCACGTTGGTGGAGATAAAGGCTTAGACTGGGGGATTATTTTAAAATTATTTATTCCTCTTGTTTATTCCACTAAATATAAATATATTAACAATAGTTGTATAAAAATACTTTACATGTGCAGTTAACAATTTCAAATAGAAAAGGTGTAAAAAATTTCTGACGTTATAAATTACGGGAAAATAAACATACATTATAATATATAAGATGTGTGTATGATTGGAAAATTTTCTAACATTTCTTTTCATTTGTAAATGTAAGAAACATGCATTGATAATTAACATTCGTTGAGCAGTTATAAAATATCACGTTCAACTTCCGAATCGTTTCGGAAAAAATATCACCTTACTTAAATATGTACTTAACTTACAACATAGCGTATTTCTTTTCGTTCATTAAACTTTAATGATGAATTGTTAAGTTTAGCCAAAAAATTACTCTATAATATATTTCATAATATATTTCAATCACGAAAGACCTTAATTCATAATTAAGGTATTTAAATATCTAAAGATTATGAAATGTAGAAATAACGAATAACTTAAAATTGATTCTGGAATAATTCTTAATTGCAGTGTATCATTACGAGAAGTAACGTTAAGTAAATATCATTGACAATGAGTACATTTCATTGTTCACATTTAAAAAACATAAAATTATGTACCTTGGGTATATCGCTGGGTCATTAACTAAACAAAAATCAGAATCTATAATCGTAAATTTGACGAAATAGCGTAAACATTTATGTACATAATAAAATATTCCATGTCCTCTGTCTTCTTTCGTATGTTATTCTATACGATTTAACAAAAAAGATATGATGTGGTTAAAACTACAGTTATTTTTTTTGGAAATTTACAATAAACACACAAATGTATTTGTTTCTCAAAAATCATATTGGAATTAAACTCACATTCATATCTTTTTTAGAGAAGCTACCCTGCATTAAGTATATTTGCAAAAACAATACTTACGAGAAATATAAATACATTCTTCGTTTCTTTTATTTTTCTTTTTCTTACGTAACATCCTCCTAGAGTTGAATAGCGATCACTTGATAATCACTTTGATAAAAAATAAGATCAAAACAATAAGTTCGACGAAATTGCTTTGAACTCAATCATTTATCGTGCAGATATGGTCTTCCATTTGAGAAGTATATATGCGACACATCGTGTTAACAGAAGAATCGTTACAAGTGCCACAATGTCATTCCAAAATTGATTACCATCCATGGCGATGTCAGAAAGAAATTTTGCCGGATATCGGTAATGGCAATACAAATTTTCCTTCTTGCAGAATAATACTGGTCGATCAAATCCATAGATGGCACCAACGTATCTGTAAATTCGAAAAACTTATTATTATTCTGATCGAACCATGATCCACGTTTTCTTTTTACATCTAGGCATTAATTCTGTATTAGGCATTTGTTCAGTATGTACAGGATGCGGCAGGATGGAAGACGTAGAGATTGTTGCAATGCCATCCTTACAACTGTACCTCCCAACATTGTGTGTGGAGTAGCGACGAAGCGCATTTCCATGTTTGTGACGAGGTTAATAAACAAAATTTTGGATACTGAGCTGCTGAGAACCCGCGTCAACTCCACCAACGACTTCTTCATAGCAAACCTAACCCAAAAGTTACCGTTTGTTGTGCAATGTCCTCTGTAGGCATATTTTTTTAAAGAAGGTATTGTAACATGTTGGTCAACTTTTTACGCCCCAAAATGGAAGAGTATGAAGAGGAACAAGATCCAAATAACTTCTGGTTCCAAGAGGATGGTGCCACATCTCATACAGCCCGACGTTCATTTCACAACAGCCATTTTGCAAGAGATGATCCCCTGATCTCTCTTTACGAGGAGATGTTACGTGGCCCGTTTGCTCCCCAGATCTGAGCCCCTTTTTCTTGTGGGGGTACCTCAAAACTGAGGTTTATAAGCATCATCCTCGAACCCTAGAGGCTCTCAAGAGGGTCATTAAAAACGAAATCACCGAAATTCCTCAAGATATTTTGAAGCGAGTAATGGAAAACTTCCAGGAACGCCTGCACATGTGCATCGTCCGTCAAGGCCATCGTTTGGACGATATTATTTTTAAAACCAAGACCAAAAAAACTGCACTATATGTACTGTTAGAAAATAAAACTTTTTCTTTCGTATTTCGTATTTTGTTTTCTCATAATCCACCTTGGAAATGTGGGACTCCATCCTGCCGCACCCTGTATTTCTGGTCATGTTATGCATTATATAGATCTGAGTCATACTGGTTTTATATAATATATATATATATATATATATATTATATATATTTTTGCATCATCGTATATTTACATTCTCTTAAAATCTAATACTACTTCTTTTTTTTGTAGTACCGCTCTCAGATCTATAAAAAAACAATTAATTAATTATTAAAAGATTTTAAGAGAATATAAATATACCGTGATGCAAAAATAATGCTTATATGTCTGTGTGACTTTTATGTTATCCTTAGAATTCGTGAAACGTTTAAAAAGTATGAAGAAAAGAATATTACCCTTCCAAACTATATCGCAAAAAACTGATGTATGTACCCCATTTGAGATAAACTGGCGTATCACGTAATGTCAGGCCAAAACCAGAGAACATCATTAGTGGTACAGTCGATGTTGGCCCCACGAATGTTCCGTTCTAAAATTTTAAGGAGTTACTGCAAACGTTTTCTAATAATGAAATGAAATTATAAATGTTTATATGAATTTAAGATGTTTCATATATTGTATGGATATGATTTAAAAACTGAAACCTAGGTGTAAACATTATTTTACTTATTAAATATTGTAGAAATTATTGTATGATATTTTGGATATTTCTTATAAGCACTATGTGCATTGTCTGATCATGCTTATTAACATACTCACAATTACGTTGCATACTGCTCCAATCATGAGACCAGTCCCCTGTGATATCAGAACCACCAACAAGCTAATCGCGAAAAACATGAAAAATCGTGATATTTCTAATGGTTGAGACGTGATGAAATACGTTATTAGGGTAAAAAGTAGACAGGATATTATCGTAATCGGTAAATCGACGATTGTAATGGCCGTGTAAAATGCTTTTAGGCTGTACCATTTGTTGAAGTGTTCTTTCAATAGGATGTTCATTTGCATGGGAACTGAAAAATATGAGAAAACACTTTTGAATATTATTCCTGAAAGAAATAGAATTTTAGCAATGAGTAGTTGAATTATAAAATGTTTTACGTACAAGTAACAATGGTAAGCATCATCGAGGTCATCAAATGATGTATGAGAATGGAGAACAAAAGATTGTAATTATCTAATACTCTGGAACCATCGATACCAGCTTCTAAGAAGACCAGACTAAGCATCAAGCCAACAACTATGTTGACTAGGATTCGTAAATATGTTAACGTCTGTAACAAAGAGATAGTTCGTTCGTTGTAGAAAGAAATTATTTGACTACACAGTAGAACATCATCATTCTATCATTATTACTAATTCTGGCAAATATTTTTGGAATATTCAAAGTATAAAATACTGTTACATTTGTTTGAAATACGCGAGAAAATAAAATTGGTAATTTTAAAGTTGGTTTTTGTTTTTTACCAAGGAGTATAGATTACAAATAGTAGATAAGAAGATATATATTATTTAAATTTTACAATTTTATAATACTTACAATATCTCTTTTAGACATAATAAAACCTCTTCTTATTAGAACTTTGATTTGATGTGTTAAAGGAGTAGCCTGAAGGCCACTTTCTCTATTTAAATTTACAGCTTTTTTATTCGAATCCAATGCTGCAAAAGGAAAACATATATGTCATTTCATGATGTAACTAAAATTTATACGTAATCTTTATTAGGAATATTAGGAATATTATCAATGTACTTTGTTTTAAAATAGATACGTACTTTTCAAACCATTCACAAGTGCATCAGCATTTTCGAACCATTGTATATTATTGCCGTTTCCTGAACTCGATATTAGCAACGCTATTTTATCTTCTCCGTATTCGCCGCAAGCCAATTCAATAACTGCAGAGAAACAGAGAACAAGAAGAGTATTATGTACAGCGTTCATTCGTCGAACAATAAAGCATTTTCATTCAACATGAAAGAGCTTTAAAAACTGAAGAAAATATCTTTAACGTAATATTTTAAGATAAAATACTAAGTATGTAGTCTGATTATTTTAAATAAAAAACATGATTTAAATACGGTGAAATGTATACTATATCAGTTTAACAATAAAATCGGATTATACCCAGTTGGTTGGAGAGATACAAGATTATAAATTATACAGAGACATTAATTGATGTTGCAATAATATGCTTGAAGCTATTAGTATTCAAGGCTTGGTACTGCATGGCACTGGTATTGCACAGAATTTCCAATCATAAACAGCAAAACAAAAATAAAATAAATGCGATAAAATCGTTTCGTTTTTTTGCTTTTATTTTAGCTCGTTTACTTATTCTTTATTAATGTGTAACCAAGAAGGATAGAAAATAGAGAGACTTAAGAAAATATTAATTTTTGTCGATTAATTCTCAGTCGATTGACTGTAAAAATGAAACTTATAGTCAATAAAATCAATTTAAGAAAAAACGCATCTTAAACGAATATTCTGATAATTTGAAAAATCATTATCTTCTGTTTCGCCGATTCACCATCTTGCTGTATATTTCTCCATCCAATTATACGTTTCTCATACCGTAATCAGCTGGATTGTGATATACAGGACAAGGTAGTTTAACGTTCTCCAAATAGGAAACCAACTGGCTGGTTGCACCATGAAATAAGCAGTCCCCGTTGGCCAATACGTAAACCTGAAATTATGCAAATGAAAAGTGAAAAAAAAATCGATTACTACGTGCGTCTTGAATAAAACATAAGGAACACGATGAAAAATTTAACTATGACATCAACTGTGATTCAGCAGAAATAACGGCAGGAGAGATCTACGGTAAAAAGTACCTCGTACCAAATCAAATAACTGAAAGATCGACGCGTTGGGTTGATGAATCGTGCAGACGATCGTCCTTCCTTGTCGCGAGAGTAGTTTTAGCAAGTTCACTACTTGCATACATGATGAGCTGTCCAAACCTCTGAAACATTCGCCGCATGTTGTTGATGATGATGATGATGATGATGATGATGATGATGGTGATGGTGATGGTGATGGTGATGGTGATGGTGATAGTGATGATGATGACGATGACGATGACGATGACGATGACGACGACGACGACGACGACGACGACAACGATGATGATGATGATGATAATTACTATCACTATCATTATCATTATCATTATCATTATTATTATTATCTGTATAAATATTACTATCACTGGGCTATGTACGTTTATACAATTCTATTCAATTTTTATCGATGTAAATAATAAAAATCAAATAATAGTGTAACACGATACTACAGACTACGGATTTTCATACATTTATACAAGAAAAAGTTTATACAGAGAATACACGTAATATGTCTAATGTTATTACATAAAAACTCTGTTATAAGTATTGATCAAATATCAAATATTAACTTCTCGTACACAATCATTATAGAATACCGTAAGTATACTGTAGAACATCGTAAAGTATACCGTGGATGGATAATATTATATAACAGAATCCAGGTAGAAAAAATAGTAATAAAAAAAGATATTAAATGTTTGAGTTTTCTTTCATAATCATAATGTGGCTATAAAAATTGTTTGTGTTCGCACACATGTTTTTTTCTTCCAATGGCACGTTTGCTTACCAGGTTCTGCATTTTCATGACAAATTCTTATAATTTATATCATATAATAATTTCTATTATATTACATATATTCAATACATTTTTACGCTTTTTTTTTTTAATTTCTCACATCTGTCCGTTTGTAACGCAATTTAAATAACATATGCATGTCCATGAGAATTTTCATGACAATTCAATTAATTTTCATGATACAATTAAACTTACGTAGTCGGTTCATCGAGGAACACAACGGTCGGATTATTAACTAACTCCAAAGCGATGGATAATCTCTTTTTCTGTCCGCCACTTAATTTTCCCGTTAGGGTGTTCATATGTTCATACAGGCCCAAAGTAGTTAGGATTTCTTTAATCTAAAACAGAATATTCAATTTAGTCTGTAAATCCTGTTCTATTGCAAATTACGTAGTTTAATAATTACAGTCAATTACAAATGTGTTTATGCAACTGATAACTATGGTAATAATTATCATGAGATTAATGACACGTTTTAGAGTTGAAACGTTCTTCGAATAGCGATTAAGATATTAATTGCAAAAGAATGTTCAAGGAATCATCATCAAATTGTTGTAAGATTATTACAAATAAATAAGTTTATAGGGCAGGAAGTTGATACGATAATTTTTGTTTAATGAAATTGGTTAAGGGTAAGTTTAGAGAACGTACGACTGGTTCCAGGACTACATTTTTTCTGAACAATAGCAATTGCTGCCTCCTCACACGAGTCAATCACGAGAAGAAACTAATGAGAAACTGTCTGATACCTTCTGATTGGTCTTATGTCTCTCGTTCTACAATTTGTAACCTTGGAAAAGAGGACGAAAAGATCTCCTTATAAGAAGATACTGAGATAGTCAATCACATACAGTCAGTCAGTGTTTCACAGAAATTCAGACTCACGATAGTCACCAACTCAGTAAGAAATTTACAGTCAGTCAGTCAGTAATTCAATAAGATTCATTCAACCTATCTAGTGGTCAGTCAAGTAATTTAGTTATTTAATCAGAGTCGTTCTCAGTCAGTCAGTATTTAGCTAATCAATTAAATTCAGTCATCTTTAGCTTACAATTAGTTATCCAGATGGAATTAACTGTCTGCATCAAGCAGAAGCAGTAGAGATTCTTGACAAGGCAATAAATTTATCGTCAATAAGTCAAGATTGAGTTATTCATCCCCATATTGAGAGAAGTGGTCCTTCGACACCAAGTGAAGTAAGTTTTCATTTTCAAGTCCATTGCTCAAAATACTTTCAAAACGTTGACTTTTATGTGTGTGTTCTCCTTAGTAGATAATACAGATTTCGAAGGACGAGGAGAACCTTTAAATAATGATGATGATATTCTTCAAGAAATAATCGATATTTAAGAAATAATATCATGCCTTGCAACATGCCATTCGCCAACGATGCTAGTATTTAAAAAAATCTTCAAAACATTTACAAACTTACTATCGTCTCCTTCTTATTTTTGGAGATGTTGGTGGGCAGTTTGAGGTCAGCCGCCACAGTCATGTTCTCCATAACTGTCAACAGAGCTTCCAAACGATCATCTTGAGTGATGTACGCGCTGCATCTATAAAACGGTAAAAAATGAGAATATATGACGGTTTCATCATTAATTGCAACCTACATAGATTGAAGTCCTTTCTGACCTCCTTGTGTTGCAAGCAACTAATAACAGGATATTTTTAGAAAGTGTTAAAATATTCATTTTCTGACGTCAAGGAGGATACTAAATAATGTAATTTTCATTCCTTTCAACAAGGTTTACTACACGATGCAATTTTCAAAATAATAAAATAAAAGCATAGAAAGAGAAAGAATAGAAAGAGTAGAAACAACTGTAGATTTCATATAAACCATTTTTCACACGAAAGTATACAAAAAAATGATTTTACAACGTACAATTGACGTTGATCTAAACAACGATTTTTCAAAGAAGTTGGAGAAACATTTGCAATCATTTTCATCATCCAGAAATGTTTCCATCGTGTTGATGATCTGCGTTCCTTAACACTAAGAGCAAGAGAAAGGGCTTCAATGATTATATAAATCCATGTATTACCAGTTAACATTCTCCTCGATGCATCAAATCTCAACAATTTGAAAATTAATTGCCGTAATTATTAATATATTTAAGATTAAGATAAGCTGCTCTTCGACCACGAATGATAATGTTCTATTATCATGTTCATGATAAAGAGAAGTGTACATATTTCCAGCGACACTTACTTTCGGAATGAATTCATGTGCCGAACGCAGCCGTTGACATAAACGTTTCCATTCACGCCGGTCGTCCTGAATCCCGACAGGATATCCAGCAAGGTCGACTTCCCTGCCCCGGATGGGCCCATTAGGGCGATTAAATGTTTCGCTGGAAGTCTTCCATTGATTCCGTGTAATATCTCCTTTCGACCTGTAATGTGAATTATGCCTCACTGTGAATTAAAGGAATGCTCGAATAGCGATTAAAGATCACAATGTGTATTTAATTTCCAATGATAATTGACATATATAACTACGTAATAAAGTGAGAAAATCCATTTTATTATTATATTATATTACTATATTTATTATTATATTTCTGACTATATTATTGTTGTATTTATTATTATTATATTTTATTATTATATTTTATTATTATATTATATTATTATTATATTTATTATTATA
>CAJDYZ010000900.1:0-12735 GCA_903986555.1 Heterotrigona itama
GACGTCAGGACGATCAAAGAGCCACGGGAACGCGATTCGTCACCTGGGAATCGTATTCGTGGGGAATCGTGTCGAATGTAACGAGACCAACAAGCTCGGCGACACACTCGTTCTCTTCTTGTTCCCTTTCGAGAAGGGAAAATCGACCAAGCAGATCCGATTGTTTCTCGCCTCGCCTCGCCTCGCGAAAATAAACGTTTTCCAGCGGGGATGCAACGTCGTCCGTGGAGATTCGAACGCTCGCGTCCGCCAGCCTGGCCGAAGAACGCGGGTAAAAAATTGATGAAACCGCGGGAAAGTGGGTTCTCTTTTTGCGTTTGATCCGGAAAGCCATAGGTGGAACGACGCGAACGATCGGTAATCGTTAATACCGCGTTCCTGACGGGTGGTTCTCGAGGATACGATTTCTCGGCTTGATTCTATCGGAGCAGATTAAAGGACAGATTACGCGTCCGAATCGCGGATGGAAACTAACTGAACGCCGATCTAGCAACAAACGGAGAAAACGCCACTTCGAGAACTCGCAAAATAATGGCTCGCGCAGACCGTGAGCAATGAGCTTTAATGAAACGTTAATCTAGAATCGAGCCGTAAGCGAGTATCCCCGAGCGGCAACGGGATAAATCGTTAAAATATACCGGGGCGGACGGTTTCCGCGTTACGTTCAACCCAGTAAATTTGCCAGATAACATTTCCATTTGTTTGATCAGCAACCTTACAACGCCACGGACAAATTCCCCCTCCCACGCGACACAGATAAATCAATTTTGATGCTTCGCGACACTCTGAAATTATTTCGATCGCTGGCCCGCGTATGTTTATGTATGCATTCTTGTAGGGGAGAATTTCGGTCCGCCCGCGAGTTCAGAGAGTCGGCACACTCTTTAAACTCGCGTGATATAAAATACCGTGTGGACATAGCCGGAATTAGGTGTTCGTTATTTAAAAGGTGTAAAAAAATTTCTGTTTAAATTCCAGGGAAAACGAGAATTTACCAACCCTAATAACAACCAGACCGTGGATTTTAATGCAAATTCATATTTTTTTTCGGGAACGCGTGTAACTTGAAAACTCGGTAAAAGGGGGAAAAAAGAAAAAGTTGCTTTAAACGCTCGGGAGGGCATCGCAATCTCGACTTTTTTTTTTTTTTTAATACTACGTGTATCCTGCGCGATTTTACACTTGAAAGAACATGAAAACTATTATCCCAGAAAGAAAGAAAACGATTTCTATATAACAATTAAAAATGATGATATAGGAACGACCGTGCGATCCGAGACACTTAACGAGCTATCGACTTTCCTGATACACGTCCATTCACAGTTTTTCGCGACAAAAAGGAAGACGCGGATGAAAACGTTCGGCAAAGTTATCGGCTGCCATCGCGGCAAGTTGAATCGACTGAAAGGAGGGGGCCTCGATCTTTATTCGCGGAGCGTAGCGAGCTGCAAACATCTTTATGTTTCACCGGTATAATGGACGAAGCTGTAAACGGTGGACGAGCTTACGGTTTATTGTCGCGGTATTGTAAGACGCTCGGCTCGTCTTTCATAAAAGTGGATCAGCCGAATTATTAAAATTCTTCCCTCGGCTATCGCGAGGGAACCGTCCGTTGCCACTGTAGGAATTCGTTCACCTTCATCCCGAGTTGCTCGAGCTTCGCAAGTGTTATGAATTATAACATCGTCGTGCCCATTAACCATTCACTGTCGACCGTTTTTTAACTCTTAGTCCTACGTGGAGGGTAGCTTGACGATACATTTTTCAATTCCAATTTTGCTTAGACTAATAGAGATGAAATAAGAGCTTGCTTTTCACACAAAATCTAAAATTCAATTTAAAAATTTTGATTCCCTGATTGGACCGTGGCTAGCAACTAATGGATTTCACAGTGATTGTACGGGTCATATTAAACATTTATCACCAGCGTGTCGTAAGCCTACGAGTGATCATCGTTTGGTGAAAACAGCACGAACCGGCTGATACGAAACTATAGTTGGAATGAAATAATGAAAACTGCGCGGACCGCGAAAGATTTTAATTGCAGTCCACTTTCAGATTTTTCATACTGAGGATGTAAATCGACTTGCATTTCGACAACAAATTGTTACTTTACTCTGGGGATCTCCTAATTTTTGTTCTAAAAATTGCGGTGTATCTAAATTCATTTGTTTTTTTTTTTCTTTCTTGACACATTTTTAAGCGAAATTATTCTCTTCGTTTTTCTTTTCTTTTCATCTATTAGATTCACCTGCTTTCTTTTACTTTCTCGCTTCTCTTCTTTCCTTCGCCAGGTTTCTCAACGAAATCTTTATCTCATCTTATGTGACAATACTTGCTAAACACACTTCACGTGAAAGACACGTCTACTTGTGTACTCGGATCAATCACGGCGCGCAATTAATTTCGTACACGTGGCTTGCGAGCGAGCGGCATTCTTCAAATTCCGCGGCGAACATCCGCTCCGCCGCAAATTGTCCCTCCGCCTGTGGGGGAAAATCAAATTTCCATCGATTACGCCGGCTTCCTTGAAAGGTGGCCACGGAGGGCATCGAACAAAGGAGAGACTCGACGCAGGTCCCTTCGGAAACCGGGCTGAAAGAGGAACGAGAGGAGCGCGCTAGAGTGGCAATTTTCCCGGGCAGGGCACGTTGTCGTTCAGGAACTCGCGGAGTAATTGGCTCGGACTAATAAGCGCCTTCAACCGACCGGGAACGTCTTCACCGAGAGCGTTCCCGCGTGCAGTCACGTGCACGTGCGTGGAAGACATGCAGACGCGACGGAAGTTTCAACCGGCCCGGAACACGTGCCGCTCCCATTTACTCTCGCAGCGGTACTCAATCATCTCGTAGCCACGTAATTGCGTGAAATTCTTCGCGATAACGGGAATCGTTTCCTTCTGCCTTCGTCGTTCCTTATCTGCCTCGTTTTTTTTTTTTTTTTTTTTTTTTGGAATCGTCGTTGTTTCGTCAGTTTCGATTGCGACATTTCAAAGTCGAAGTCGAAGTCGCTTGGACACACAGTAGAGTTATTAAGAGAGATTGTCAATCTACAGCAGAAGTGGCTAACTGGCGGCCCTTGCCCCCACTTTGACTGCTAGCGCTATCCCCTCCACTCCATCGATCTGTTCACTACGTTCAAAGTGTCGCTGCGTTAAGAAATTGTTTTCTTTATTGTAGCTGCTAAAGTTAACTAAAGCCTAGTATAGATAGGAAAGTATAATAATTTTTGCGACCCGCTGCGGCGCGTATGCTTCCATTGAGTGAGCAGTGAAGAAAAATTTATCGCCACTGCTCTATAGAACGAAGATCATTGAATTTATAAAGTCGATTCGCGAGTGCTAAAAAAGTTTCGTCCCGTCGATGTTAATTTCACTGTTCAATAGAATGCACCAAATTTGCATCGTCCAAGAGGAGTGTAACTTGTAAGTCGTGCACGTGCTTCGTCCATTCGATGAAATCTCTGACGAGGGGACACGTATAGGTGCAGGAAATGCCACCTTTGTGCAATCGCCTCCGCGGCTGCTATTGGAAACGCATCAGTCGTTCGTCCCGTTCGATGAGTTCGTAGCTACGAGGGCAGCCCGCGGCCCGATCGGCGAACAACCATACACGCGAACAAACATATCGGCCGGCGGGACCAGCGACCACCATCCACGAGACGGATCGAATGGAACGAGCCATCGTACGCTGAGAAACTGCCGAATAAATCGCGGGACCTTTGTCGAGGAACCGCGCCCTCTTGATATTCCGCCCGCGGAGGAAAGATTACCATGGGGAGGAACGATATTTTCTTGCGTTACATGTATAGATAGGTTTGAGGTTAGGTTACAGTCGATGTTTCACCATGTATGCAGGGTACGTTAAGATTGGAAAATTTTCAGAAAGAAATATACGTGGAACGGAGACTCTGGAAATGCTATGCTTGGCTTTTAAACTGTGGCAAAGGAGAGAGAAAAAAAGGGAGGGGGATTCGGTTCGGTGACCGGCGTTGGTTTGGATTAAATTTTGGATGAAACAGAGGCTCGGACGGCGCGACGTTCCAGAGTGCTGGTAAATATTTCGCGCCGGGCCGAGCCGGCGTATAAAAAGGATTTTCGGCTGCGATTTTTATTTACATTCAATTCGAGCCAGGTGGCCAAACGGATTTTCTCATTATGTATATTTCATGGGGGATTCTAAATAATTTGAGGCCCGATGGCGCTGCGTATTATGATTAATTTGCCGTTGCTATCGTTGCTTCGTAATTTTACCAACTTCCGTCTCGATTGTTTTATTTGTTAATCGCTTTGCAATTCAAATACGTAGTCGTGTCGTAAAATATACATATATGGGAGTGTGTCTGATGCGCTCGATTCGATAACGTAATATTGAAATTGTTAGCGTAGGGATGATTTGGATAGTAGTTCTTTTGGCAGTTTAAATACAGAAACACCCTTTTTACTAGATCAAGTCCGCCAAGGTAACACATATTATACAGAAATACGTCCACCCGCGTATGTCAAGAGTCTGTTTCACGAGAGCAAGCATTGGAGAAACGTCTGGAACAATCAACGTTTGCCAAAACGAACTAGCAAGTTCGTGTAAAACAAATTCTTGTTAAACAAGAGTAATCTCTGTCGTTAATAAAAAATAGCTTTTTCCGTAGTGAATCAAGGTAGCCTTGGTATTCGTATCAAAGTCTGATTTATCCAATAAAAATTATATAAATATACAGTCTGTTGCAGGTTATTGGCCACCGATCGAAGCGAAACTCGGCCGCGTAATTAATCCGGACCACGAGTCCGAACGGAAAAATTTTTTTCAAATTAACTTCGTTCCACAGATGTCGTCGAAGATATAGTCGTGGTTCAGCCTGAGAGTAACTTCTCCACCAGAGACCGATAACTTCTGCCGAAGGATTTACAAAGTGTAAAATCACGTTATAACGGCCATCGACTGCTAAAAATTAAAACGCGAGAATCGTTCGAGAATCGCGTGTAACGGAAACAGGAACATCCCCGTTGTCTCGGTCTACAAATGTGGTCTGATGCTGGTCGGTATCGCCCCGCTGCGAGATAACGCCCGAGGAATCCGCCTCGTGGAGATTGCGGTCCGCGGTGGAAAAAGAACCAACGGAAATTACCGACACGCCAGCCAACGACGGAGGAAGCGTTCGCCGGAATCGCGATAATGCTAATAACGCCGGGAGATTCTTCGATGCAACGGAAGGTAATTGAACGCCGAGGAGAATCGACAGAGGCAGCGAGAGAACGAGAGAGGAGAGCGAGTGCGCCAGACTCCCACGCAACCTTACGTTTCCCAACGCTGTCTCTGTTCAACAGAAAGGCTGGACCTTTTGCTCTCTTTTTTTTTTTTTTGCCCTCGTATCGTGATTTACGGCCGCGAAACTGCTAGATGGTGGAATAATGTGGAACACGCTTTTCGCTATCCCTACAGGATATTATCCCGATGCAAACGTTCCTCGTAATCCTGCGCTTTTTCCTTTCCCTCTCTCGCCCTCTCTTCAATCTCCTCTATTACTACATCGCTCGTATCGGGAAAAAATGGACGAATCACGTCACGGCGATCGTTCCTTCGCGTCGTGGTTTTCACACACCGCGGTAATCGTTTTCGTCCCACTTTTCGCCAACGCGATGCTGTCTCTACTTCTGTCCTCTCACTGGTATTGGTTTCTTCTTTTTAGCGTGGGTCGTCTTTAAATAATTGAATCTTTCATCTTTAATGCGCATTCGCTCCGGTTCCTTCAGATCCGTCGAGTTTCCCAGAGAAATTTAAAGAAACTAATTGCGTCTTAGCTAAAGAGCTTTCGTTCTTTCATCGAAGATCACTGTTCGGAAATTAGGACGAGACTGTCAGTGACAAGTATATCGTACACTTTAAAATTTCAAGAGCAACGTGTTATTTTTATGAGTTAAGAGGATTGGAAAATTGGTTCACCAGGGTAAATTCAAACTACCACTACCAACGAAACTACAAAGACTTGTACGAATGTAAACTTATGTATACGTGGCTTTATCTCTCCAGTGTGTTTCAGAAACTCGTACGTACATTTTCGGATTTATTTGAAATTTTACTAATATTATTACACTGCTGTTGATGAAATTCCGAAGTGTTTCCCAGAACACACACGATGCTTTCACGAGCAACTACTCTGATAAATTCGATTGTGTTTATACTTAAATTACATTTTTGCAATCTGTAGCTTGTTACTTACAGTGACTCTTAATTAATATTCGAAAAAATAATTCGATTAAACTGTTATAATTTTGTGAAAAACAAAAAATCGTACAGCAATAAACCTGGATTCACTTTACAGTTTGAAGCTTCTACTATCGAGCAGCATCGTTCATTTTATTCTAAACTGCTCTCACATGACGCAGCGTTTGGATGAGTGAAGATACTTTTCTTCTCGAAAATGCTGAGTTGCCATAATAACATTGTAAGAACGTTGAACAATTTTTTTCGTGACTGAATTCTCAAGAAGAAGTGGTTTAATTCTCAGGTTAGAGAATTGAACATTCAACTTGTACAGTTTTTTCATGATTCTACAAGATATTCGCGAAGCTCATAACAATAAACTCATCACAGAATATCTAGCTCCAGTCGTTGTTCTAACGACAATACTACGCTATTAATTTCTAAAACTAATATCGAAAAATGTACAAGTACAAACATGATTCAGTCGAATCATGCGTTTTCTATTGATCTTGGAATCTCCCATCACATTCAACGTGTTAATGTCCGAATATTAATGAAAGTCATTAATTAAAGATGTTCTTATCTTAAACGAGTGTCTTGAACCCCCTCTTACTAGCTTTCAGTTTCATTTCGTCTACGCTGGTTCACGAATTCATTTTTCTCTTTTTTCGCAATCACAGTTCGAAAGTCGAAGCGCTAATCAAATTTCACGGCGGTTGCAGTGAGAAATCGAAAGTCGCCCGTCGAGAGGAGCATCGTTTGAAAACCCGACAGACTCGTCGCGGTGACACGGTGTTTATTCGGTTTTGAAAACGGCGTCATACGTGCATCGCGGTGCAGTTGGATGAGCTCCTTCGTGCGCGTTGTTCCATTAAAAATCGCCGCCAATAAAAAAGGATTTCGAGCGTGCACACGCAGGCACACGACGAAACGTTCCGGCGGTTATTTCGCCTTCGCGAAATATGAAATATTCGTGGACGGACCACGGTAGGGGAATCGATACATCGGCAGCGGATAGCGTAAATATTTTAGAACGCCGCGGCATTACAAACGTCTGCGGCGGCATTTATTATTTACCAACGACATTGCGTAATAATGGAGCCACGGATGTGACGTTTACGTAAGCGGCCGCGTTGCCCTGAAAACCAGCGCGCCGCAAACTTTCTCGCCAGATAGCTTTCGTTCGTGGAAAATTTCGATCGCGTGGTGCGTTATTTTCAAGCTTTCGTTCGAGGCCACTCGCGCGTGCCAACAACCGAGGAAAATTTTTCAACCTCGTTTCACGCTGTTCCTCGCGAACTAGGTTAACCCTTAATCTGCCATCCAACAGCCGATTTTCGTCCCATTTTTTCCATCACACTTCGAACATTCCTTTCTTTCTTTTTTTTTTTTTTTTTTCTGCACGTTCGAATAGTTTGGTTTCTCCGATTTTGGAGAAGTGACCTACGATGTGCAAGAACATTCCAAGGTTAAATTTTCAACGACGAGGGAACTTTCGAAGAAAATTTACTTCGCGCTCGAAACGATCATTTTGGAACAGGAGCGAGGTTAGACGAAGGGAAGAGAATGTTCAAATCTCACTCGAGTCTTCGATTCGAAAATTTTTCAGAACGATCGGCCTTCGAGTTGTACTACTTGTGCATAGGCGTGTATTACTGGCTGTGAGCTCGATGAACTCGAAAACCGCGGCGAACGACATGGCATAGACTCTTCATAGATTTAATTACCTTGTAATTACCGAGGTTTTCGACGACGCAAGGTAAACTGACGTCTCTCCCAAGTGGCACCGTGACGTTCGGTATTGGCTCGGCAAACATCGGTTGATCGGACAGGGCTGCAAAGATAGAAAATTCTATTAATTGTCAATATTTTTTTTTTTTTCGCTCATCTCCCCCTATCAGTTTGATATTCTATCGATTTCGATCTCAGAGAGATAATTTTAGACGTTGGTAAAATTGTTCGATCATGATCGCCGGAAACATCCACCTTGAAAAGTGACGCGATTATTAGCCACTACATTACTCGTTTATATTGATCCATTAATTGATACATTAATATTGATCCACTTTAAATACATTCATTTCTTTTCTTTGAATATATTAATATCGTAGATATTACTATAATACTCTAACCGGATGTTGTAACGTCGTGATCTCGCGATAAATTATCTCATTCATTAGTATATCGTTGTCTCATATAATAAAATTTAAAGTATACGCCTACTATTTTATCTCGTTCCAGCACAGAATTTCATTGATAAAATATCGTTATACATACAGCCGCGAATAAATTGATGTTTATATAAATTCGTATTTCTACGAACGCAATGAAAAAAAAAAAAAAAGAAAAAAGAAAGAAAAAAAAAACTCGAATTTTCTCCCCTCGTTTTAACATTATAACGAACGTTATATTTTACATAATTCTGCATGTTATGTAATATGCATTTCCGTACCTTTCGTCTCATAAATACATAAAAATCCACGGTCTGGTCAGAAGCGCACTGGGTTAAGTTATTCAGTTACCACGGCGAAATATAATTGCAAAGACAAAAATCACGTTCGCGTGGCACGTCGTTAAGCAGCCACGCGACGACGCGTTTGTATAGATCATAATGGCGCGATAAATCCGCGTGGGCGAAGCCTCGGAGAGACTTCATAAAGTCGCAGCCACTTAAACTCCGATTATGATTGATTTCGCGGCGTTCGGAGCCACGTCGAAGAATAACCGCGTCACAGATACCGCGATGATGGATCGGGGTCCTTGATTAACGAGAAGAATTAGTCACGGAGCGTTGCATCGCTGTTCGATGTCGCGAGGTTGCCGACTTGGCCTTGCCCTTTGCACTCTTTTCTGAATTGCACTTCAAGAATCAAACCTGCCTTGGCTGATAATCCTCGAGAGATACATTTCCGAAAGAAACGAGAACCGATGACTAATGCATAAAATCTCCATGAGAGACGTCAAAGTAGAAGAAACAGAAAACTTTTATAATGCAATGAGGTACGCAAGTTTAACGAAGAATTATTCAAACCTCCAAAAATGTTTTATATCTATAAAATATAATATCAATATAATAGTAATATATTTTTATATTTAATATAATAGTAATATAATAGTAATATATTTTTATATTTGACAAAAATACTCAAATTGTCATTTTGACCATTTCCCAAAAGAACGAGCTTCTAACATTAGAACTACCGACGAGTAATGCATAAAATCTTCATCAGAGACGTTAAAGTAGAAGAAAATCTTTATAATATAATACAATGGGATAGACAAGTTTGACGAAGAATCATTCGAGTCTCGAAAAATATACTGTTTTATATCTATAAAATATCCAATAAAAATATTCAAAATGGTCATTTTGACCATTTCCCAAAGGAACGACTTTTTAACATTAGAACTATCGACGATTAATGTATAAAATCTTCATCAGAGACGTTAAAGTAGAAGAAACAGAAAACTTTTATAATACAATGAGGTACACATGTTTGACGAAGAATTATTCAAACCTTCAAAAATGTTTTATATCTATAAAATACTAATATAATATCAATATAATAGTAATATATTTTTATATTTAACAAAAATACTCAAATGGTCATTTTGACCATTTCCGAGAGGAACGAGCTTCTAACAGTACAACTACAGACGATTAATGCATAAAATCTTCATCAGAGACGTTAAAGTAGAAGAAACAGAAAACTTTTATAATACAATGAGGTACACATGTTTGACGAAGAATTATTCAAACCTCCAAAAATGTTTTATATCTATAAAATACTAATATAATATCAATATAGTAATATATTTTTATATTTAATATAATAGTAATATAATAGTCATATATTTTTATATTTAACAAAAATACTCAAATGGTCATTTTGATCATTACCCAAAAGAACGAGCTTCTAACATTAGAACTACCGACGATTAATGCATAAAATCAGAGACGTTAAAGTAGAAGAAAATCTTTATAATATAATGCAAAATGTCTAATCGAAATATTCAAAATGTTACCATTTTGATAGTTCCAGTGTTAATTTCATCGGAGAAACGTGAAGAAAAGTCTTCGAATACACACGCGCCGTGATTCTCGCGAAATTTCAGTTGGCAAATTTAGTAAACTCGGAGAAGTGTCGCGCAGATGATCGTTAAAGCGAGTCACCGGCAGAAGTTCCATTCGTAAATCACGACATCGGACGCACGTGATTCACCGTCTTCCGTTCATTCCGTCCCGGTGGAAGTTGCGGCGTGTCGTTCAAGCACCGATTGTGAAGAGCGAAGTTTTACCATCGAGTGATGTAAGGTGCGAAGTTACACTTAGCCAACAACTAAGTCGCTCCATTTTCTCGAGAAAAGCCTCTTAATCGAGCGATCTGCGTCACTCGCCAGCAACGCACGCGCTGTATAAGTTTCAATTTCGTCGGTCATCTGTCGATAAAATCTGGCTCCACTTGGCTCCACTTGGCTCTTGTCACGCGAATATCTTTCGTATTTCGAACGTTCCGTTCCTCACTTTCGACACTTATCCCGTCCGGAAACGAATCGTTTCGGCTGTAATAACGCGATAAATGAATCTTATCTTCCCTTGTGTCGGTGTCACAACGCCTTGGAATTCGTAGGTACGATTTTGCCAGCAAAATTGTTGTTTATTGTGCTCGAGCAACGTGGTCAATCGGATACTTCGGAGAAATCTCTCTTGCTCTCGTATTTACAGTGGGGATCCGAGAAATATTGGCGTTATTTTTGCAGGAACGCATTAGGGAAATCTGTTTCACCGCGTACAAAAGTGACAACAATTTTCCAACGACGAGTTATGCAATGATAACGCAACGGATGTAAAAAGAGTCGAGAAAGCTGAATGATTCTACACTTAATCCGTGCTTAAGTCTGGCGGAACGTTGTCAGAAAAATGGCAAAATATCCTTTTGTAAGTACAGGAACGTTATCGAATGATAGGAACGCTTGCCTCTGAATCATGAAAATATATCGTACAGCTGCAAATCTTTCTCAAATTTTTATATTTACCGGCAATATATATATATATATTTATCGTTATTTCTACTGTGCGTATTACTCACATAGATGGGCATAGATTTCTTTTTTTTTTTTTTAACGTAGCATTCTTGCAAAGATATTGCGAGAGAAGAAGGTGTTCCAATAGTTTTTTGATCCGTTATTTCTTGAAAAGAAAGGACAGAAGATATTGGTGACTAATTGTAAAGAATAGAGGACAGAATGTACATGTTCGGATGATTTTATATTCGGCGGAGATAGGAGTCAAAGTGAGCCGTCGTGTTTGCGAGAGATAGCATGGGGGAAAGTGTCGGACGACAAATTTCAAGGGAACAGAGGAAACGGTGTTCAGGAAACGGTGTAGGCGGATGCAACGCAATCTACTTGTACTCTGCACTGACCTCCGTGATCCGCCAAGCGTTTCGCTTTCCCGCAAACAAGCCTGTTACAGTTCCAGCTTTACATATAGCTTTGGATATAATAGACAATCGCAATAATTTATTACAGTATTCTCTTACGATATTCTCTCTCTAAAAATAAAAAAAAAAAAATGGTTTCCTGAAATTCTTCTTGTTTAGCCTCTTCCATATTTCCTTCTTTCATTCTTTGCCTTAATATTCAATTAGGATAATGAAATGCAATGACAACGGACGACAAGGACCACAAGACATCAGCTTTAAAAAAAAAAAAAGAAAAAAAATGATTGAGCAGTTGACTGATCGACAGTCTCCCCCACCGAGTCGAGAGTCGATGCCTTCTTCTCTGAAACTAGCGTAGACATTACAGCGTGCACATTGCATTTGACCAGTCGACTTGGAACTGCTGACAGTGGCGGTAGTCGGCGCGATGCACGATACCTGTGCTTTTTACTTTTACCCGCGCGACTCCCCGCAGACGTAACGCGTTTTTCAAGTATTTACTCGCCTATCGACTCGTTCGATCGCCAGAAGCCTCCAGCAGATTGCTCGCTCGCTCGCGATCAGCTCTCGTCTCACCGGGTCCATCAAGAAGCAAGGAACGCGAGAGACAGTGGAATAAAATCTGAGAAACTGACAAACTGTCGCCGGATATAGTCGGAGTGTCGACTTGGTGGCGATCGTTGATTGAGAGACGGACAGCGCGTGGTACGTGGTTGAGGAGCAAGGATGAGGGACGAAGAAAGAGCAACCGAAGAAGAGTAAAACGTTGCGAACGGCGACGATTCGCGACAAATTCCTTCGTCGAACATCTGTGCCCCACATTCGGATTCCATGCTCGACGCGCCGCGGCAATGGTGCGCCATCAATCACCAGCTTTATCGTTCGTTCCATCATCGATTCTACGCCGGAAACGGAGCCACCCTTTTTTTCCCCCACCCTCTGCGTAGTTCCGACACAGTCGCCTCTACGTCAACGAAATTCCCGCGACTCGCGCACGACCGATCGCGAGTGTAGTGTCCAACTTGGCACCAAGTTGTCGAGTTAAGTTGAAACATAAAGTGATGGACGGGCGTTTTTTTTTTTTTTTTTTTTTT